>JAHIAM010007105.1:0-28541 GCA_021605205.1 Aegilops longissima
AAATACATGTCCCCTGCGGTAAAGACCTTCTTCCACCTCTCCACCTCGTCAAAACCCTAAGCGCCAGCGCTAGCTCTCGGCAACCGGTGTGGCGCTTAGCTGCGCGACTTCTCCGGCGCCGTCCTCACGCGCGACGCGAACATCATCATCTCCGCCGCCGTCGTAGGTGTCCTCCGTCGCCAAGTTAGGAGCACGAGTGGATTGAACTGCTCGGCCTCCCTTCTTCCCATCTAGCAGTTCTTGAGTGGTAAATATAACTCTATTTTTACCATCTTTTGATCTTCAAGATTCATCCTACTTGCCAAAATTGGTTTCTGCCCATACTCGTTAGATCTATTACATGCGCATCTCGTACTTGCCTAGTATATTCACTTAAGCTTCACAACTAGTTAGATTCCTCACTTGTACTTATTCACGGATTAGTACAAATCTGGAACCAACTCTCGGTATAAGTGAATGTCTTAGCATCATGAGGTCAATGTCTTCAAACTGATTTATCTTCAAAATCTTCTAAGAATGCATATGACCTCTTCCTTCCCTCGCATCTCTAATCTTGTCACAGTACATGTCGTGGGAGAATCCTTGGTTCTCATAGTGTGCATTCGTTTGCAGAATTCTTACAGACATCAAACTAACTCTCCGAAGCAGTTCCTGTTTGTCCAGCAAGCGCAAGCCTTTGAGCGTGAAGCCATTCAGTTTGAAATTCATGGCTGCGAGATAAATCAGTCGGGGAAGAGGCGGGAGATAGCGTCGTGAGGAACCTCGAAAGATCTGCGTGATGACCTCATGAGAGCTATACAAAACGAGATCCGAAGAGACTTACAATCGGCGCGAAGGCGAATCCAATGGATTGACGATATTAGGCTGAACAATGGATTCAAGTACAATTTCGTCACCGAGGAATATGCGAGAAGAATGCTATCGGAAGCCCTTGGGGTGATATTCTCTTCGAGGCCTTCCACCCAAGAACATGGTGAAGCTATTGCACAAGGTTTCTATCCTTGTATGGTCCGTGGACCTCGGCTGAAATGCCGACCGCGTCTTTGCTCACGGTGTCGTGGCGATAATCTCTTCAAGCGCAACTTCCAACCGCATAAAGGCTTGACCAAGGAAAACAAGAAGTCATTGGGATTAGACTTCAACCCTGGTCCCTCTGCTCCCGTCTTGACGGCTCACGTGATCTTGAACCCAATGTCATCGGTCCCTTTTCAAACCTTGATGGCCTCATCACTTACATCTTGGTCCAAGGTGCCAAAGTGGATCAATCGATGGCGATCTTTGAGTCTGATGAAGCCCGAGCTCCAGCTCTGCTCCTGCTCCAAAGCATGAGAAGCTTAAGAAAGTCAAGGCTCCAAAGTCAGCTGCTCCTCCAAAAGCTTCACGTGTGAAGCCACTAGCTACTGCACCTCCACGAAGCCGTGTGCGGTCACGAAGATCAATCCGTATCTCCAAGAAGGCGGAGAAGAGAAAGAAAAGTGTCAAGAATACTGGCCGACCAAGACTCCTGCTGCCATTCTGCGTGAAGAGCACATTGATCTGTCCAGTGATGAAGATCTTGAAGATGATGCTCTTGAGCAACTTATCAAGAGCAAAGAAGAAGCAGAAATCTTCAACAATTTGCCTCTCTTTGATGTGGCAATCATCCATCACTTCATTGATGAGTGGTTTGACACCCCAAAAATCAGCTTTGAAGATCTGCAACTTCCTATTGCCCTCAGCGTCTCCTTCAATGGTGCCATTGCTTCTGAGCTAGATCTTGCTCAGCGCATTTTTGAACTGAAGCATAAGATTGACTATGAGAAAGCTCAGTTCAAGAAGCATATGGCTGCACTCGGTGTGCAAGGCGTCAAAAACTTCAAGGTCATGCTTGCGACCTCAAGGAAGCCTTTGTCAAGAAGCATGAAGAAGCGGGAGGCTCGTAGGCGCATGAAGGCTCGGGCGACAAGTGTGTGCTTGCCTACAATGAAATTTGAAAGCGCAAAGGCTCTTGGCCGTCTGGCATTGACCCCAGAATGGCTGCAAAGAAAGAAGTCTTCAATGACCAAGCTGCACCTTCAAGGCAGGAAGAACCCGCATAGTCTTCCCAAGCAGCATGGTGGCTCGAAGCCAAGGTCCGGTCAGCAGCTTGAATAGAAGAAGGCGAGGGCTGCGAGGCTGAAGCGAAAAAAGGAAAAATCCTGGCGCCTCGATGCTGCTCCTCCAAGAAGAAGCTTAAGACCAAGAAGAATCGGGCTGCTCCCACAGGCCCTTGGTTGTTGAACCCATTTCATTGGTTAGTCCGCGTCACGCAACTCAAGAACCGCATGACTGTTCATGAGCACTGCTTCTCTGAGAGCTCTGAAGCTGAAGAGATTCCATCGATTGACCCCATCACTGCTGAAGACATTGGTCACCATGACAATGTTGAAGATGATGAAGTTCTTCCTCAAATTGAATACAATGTGGTATCATCGCTTTGTTAAATATGAACAGCGAACTCATCGACATTAATTAGTCCTCGGGCCAATTGCTCGAGGATCGTCATGGGTTGATCGCCCGCAACAAGAAGACTCCCTAGTACTCCCCAACAACAACAAGAAGAAGAAGAGGAAGACTTTGAGGCCAGACAACCCCATCTCCAAAGGCGTCGCTTGACATTTTATGAGGCCGCCAAGGTCAAAGGCCTCAAGTACCTCTCTCGGCGTTCGAGAAGGAGAAGTGCACCACCAACCTGTTGCCGTCAAGTGTTTTGAAGCCACTCAAGCTGTGAATGTCTCTGAGTGCGAAGCCAAAGTTCTTTGAAGACAATCCGGCTACATCGGTGAAGACACCCAGAAGAAGAAGAACGTGTCCCTACACCCCCAGTAATTGAAGAAGTTATTCACGATATCAACGTGCGATGCCCGACCCTCCGGCTCCTCAAGTGGAGGTTGAAAACATTGAGGCTGCCACTTCCAACACCAATGAAGCCAATGGCGTGGTCATGGCTGAAGCAAACAATGGAGCCTGCACCAACAGCTCACGAAGCCAATGAAGGAAATGTGCACGAAGCCAATGAGGCTACTGCTCCCGAAGCATCTGCTGAGCATCCTGAAGCCTCAGTTGTTGCCACTGCTCCAGTTCCACCACCAAGGCCCTACACAATTGAGCAAGCATACAACTATGGCGAGCTAATCACAGTAAGATGGCCTGTTCTGGTCCCTCCGCCTCATGCCTGTGGTCCTCAGTTCGACTATCATATTGCGCATAGGCCTCGGGTCGAAGCGAAGCCAAGACTGCCAAGATTTCGAGCCTTCTTTGAGGAGTCTGGATTAGGGGTGTCCGGATAGCGGATTACCATCATCGGCGAACTATCATTAGCGGACTATCATCATCGGCGGACTCCAAGACTATGAAGATACAAGATTGAAGACTTCCCCGTGTCCGGATGGGACTTTCCTTGGCGTGGAAGGCAAGCTTGGCGTCTGGATATGTAGATCTCCTACCATTGTAACCGACTCTATGTAACCCTAGCCCTCTCCGGTGTCTATATAAACCGGATGGCTTTGAGTCCGTGGGACAACAATCTAACAACCCTTACAATCATACCATGGGCTAGCTTCTAAGGTTTAGCCTCCTTGATCTAAATGGTAGATCCACTCTTGTAAACATCCACAATATCAATATCAATCAAGCGGGATGTAGGGTTTTACCTCCATCAGAGGGCCGAACCAGGTAAACATCGTGTCCCTCGTCTCCTGTTACCATCCGCCTAGGCGCACAGTTCGGGACCCCCTACCGAGATCCGCGGTTTGACACCGACATTGATGCTTTAATTGAGAGTTCCTGCGTAGCCGTCACCGATAAGCAGTGGCCTCTTCAATCAACAAGCGCAGATCTGGGTGAGACCTTTCTCCCGGACAGATCTTCGTATCGGCGGCCGTCTGCGGGCCAACTCCTTGGCCATCTGGAGCAGATCGAGAGCTCGCCCCTGGCCGTCAGGTCAGGTTTGGAAAGCTCAAACTTCACGGCCGATATCGCGAGGACTTGATCCTCGATGGATCTGAGCCCAGCCCGGCGCGCCTTGGCTGTCCACGATGGGCATGACCTAACTCTGCGCGGACGGCACCTTGGAGGCGCACCGGATCCGCTCCCGTGATAGTCCGGGCCGATCGCTCAAATCGAGGCGGATGGCTGGACACCGCCTCGGGAGCCGCAATTTCTCTGGCGATGGGCGAACACTTACCTTGTCCGCATAACCCCCATGACTCCGGTGCGGACTCCTGCGGACTCCGTAACTCCTGCGCCCGGCCGGTCAAATCCGATTAGGCGCCGATCATGGAATTCACCGCTGCGGACATCTTTCGGCACTCACCCTTTGGCGATATCATAAATTCATTGAAGCATCTCTCGCTATCAGGAAGCCTGGCGAACTACGGCCGGGATGGTTAGGCAGCGGATGGCGAAGAATTCAGATCCACCACCACCCGCCCGTAGCCCGTCGATGATTTAAGCCGACATACTCGACTACGACTCCGAGGACATCGGCGGTATGGGCGGCGATGCGGAGACTACCAGAACCGGTGCCTACGAGGGCACTGAAGACCACCTTGTCATCGGCGTATACATGGTGGACACCCGAAAAGCGATAACGAGGAACAACGGGACACGGCGAGAGGATAATCTCGCCGATAAAGAACCAAAAAAGCGGCATAAGCGCCGCCCCAAGTCCGCCTCGATCAAAGCAGCCTTCCTAACGACCCAGCGATAAGCAGGGCCAGCCAGTGACGACGAACAGGACTAGCGGATAATCAACCCCTTCACGAAGCAATCAACAGTCCGGCCACAACACCAAAGCATAAGAGCATCGCAAAAGCTAAATGCCGCTTGCAAGAAGTTTGAAGAAAGCGAAGCGGAGCTCAAAACAGCGAAGACACGCTCGAGAATGAAGTGGAGCAAAGTATTCAAGACATCGAGACGAATATGGCAGCAGCCATCAAACCAAAACTACCGAGCGCAAGTTGCTACGAGAATTTGTGAGGAAGCCATCGAGCCTTCGGTCAAAAAATAATGAGGCGCTGGCGGATAAGCGGCAGACAGCAGGCCCAAAAGCGACAAGCGGGGCTGCGCACAAGCGAATTATAATCCTGGTAAAGCGGATGGCCCAACTAGGTCCATCTACGAGGCCAAAAGAGGACCGAGGAAGTAACATACCACGACAAGTGTTGAAGACAGCACACCCAAATACTGGCGCCGCACACCGCTATGTTTCACCGATGAGGTCTTTGGATCATGAATTTCAGCAGGGTTTAAACCCATAAACATAGAGGCATCTGACGGCACTGAGACCCGAGTCTGGATGAAGACTACATACTACACATACACATGGCTAGAGGAGGCGATCTCCATGCCATAAAATACCTACCCCTCAAGCTCAAAGGGCCAGCTCGGCATTGGCTCAAAAGCCTCCCGAAAAAACTGTTGGAAGTTGGGAAGAGCTTGAGGGCCGCGTTTAGAAGAAAATTTTCAAGGGACTTATGTCCGCCCTCAGGATCTTGACGACCTGAGTCATATAACCCAACAGCCGGAGAGTCGGTAGCATAAATTCTGGAACAGGTTCCTTACCAAAAAGAACCAAATAGTCATTGTCCAGGACCTTGAGAATCATAGAAGCTTTTAAACACAACGTCCAGGGCGAATGGCTCGCGGACACCTCAGCCAGAGAAGCCAAGAACAATGGCGCGCTAACAAGCCTCATGGCGCTTTTGCGAGGAGAAGACAGGCTGGCTAGCAAGATCAGCACCAGCGACCGAGTACATCGATGTCGGAGATGGAAGCGGAAAGTCACGGCGCGGGAAAGATCAGCGCGGAATAAAGAAAAAAGCCCACGAGGGCACGGCGGTCAGCGCGGATTCAAACTTCATGACGGACAATAAACACGACCTCTTAAGGACAAGAGGCGAGCTACAAATTTGAACAAAATTTTAGATCGGATATGTCAAATCCACGATACCCGGAAGGCACTGCAAACCATACCAACGAAATTGTTGGGTTTTTAAACAGTCGGCAGACTTAATGCGGACACAAAAGAACTCGATCATGGCGAGGACCATAGCGAGCCCCACCAGTGAGCACCGAAAGTCAAAGGACTTTCCCTCGAGAAGTCAAAACAGTAAACTTGCTTCGTGATAAACCTGAAAGCCAACCACGGCACTCACCAAGACAAGTGTCGGACGATCCACCCAGTGGACCAAGGTTGGATGTCAAAACCAATCACTTTCGACCATCTGGATTAGTCGAAGTATCCGGGCGCAGGATGAGCTGCTTACGATATCGGATCCCATAATAGGCGGACTGCAATTAGCGCAGGTGTCGATGGGCGATGCGATGACTTAAACCTGCTATATCCGGACACAATCCGCAAGTGAGGATAGACCCTATTACAACCGCGGCATAGCCGCACTTCCTTCAAAAAGGGCGCGGGCCCTTAAGCCAGCTATAAGCACCCTTTGGAGCGAAGCTCTCGCCCACTTCCATACAATACCACATTCGCGTCTCTCACGCTTCAAATGCCGGTCCACGTGGCATCGTTTCATCAAAGTGCTGAGACCCCGGACACAACTAGGCGAGTCGGAATAAATAAGCTAAGGGCTACCTAGCACACACCCCTCACAGAGGTTTGCACATAAGCCATAATGAGCTAGCATAGGCTCAGCTTTCTTAATCTATATTTCAATTTTATGCACTTTTTGGCACGACTTCTTTTCAACCAAGTTCCTCTCTTTTTACAGATGAACAGCGTGCACACCGTCGAGATCTGGCTACTTGGAACCAGTAGCAGGCGTGCGATAGGGACCCGTTGCAGGACTCTTTTCGGACTAAGACCCTCGTAAACCTTTCTTCTGTCTCTTGTTGCTATAATCCCTGGTTTTCGGTATAACAGAGAGGAGGCGGCGTTTTGGCATCGGCAGCGCGATAGAACCTGCCGATACACTGGACACAAGGGGCTTAGGGCTTTGTTTTGCCGCTATTATAAAGACCGAACACCTTGAGTGTTCGGCGTCTCGAGTTAGGCCTTATATGCATCAGCTCGAATCATGTCTTTGGTCAAATGTTGGGTTTCCCGGCTCTGTGTTTTGCTGCCTTACGTTCCGTATCATCGGCTAGCGGCTCGGAGAACTCTGCGATTGTGCCCCAGTTAATTTGGCGAGCACCTCGATGAAAGCGAAAACTTAGCTATCATGATCTGACGAGGCCCAGTCAACCACTCGATCGACCTTAGGAATGTTTAGGATTCCTCGCTTTGATGAAGGCGTTTCGGCCGAGCACATCTGCGCCCTGAATTGGGAAACCGGTGCCCCAGGGGGCTATGTCGTAGCCCACCCTCGAACTCCATGGCTAAGTGAAAGTGATAAAGCATTATAGTCCGGTTGCCTCGTTTGATGCGCTACCACCTCCTTTCTGAGGACCGAGGCGTCGGATTAAGTGTGAAAACACGCTATTTTTGCAAACACCCCGCACCCTTGTGCATGGGGGCTGAAATAACGATTGCCATCTTCGGGTTATACATACATTATACGAGCGGCCAAAAGGAGATATTCTATTACTTGAGCGCACAAGTATAAAAGGTGCTTACATCATAAAATCGTTTTTACATTATATAAGCGTTCATTGAGCGTAACATTTTTGAAAACTGCGACTCTATTACGAGCACCGGGCAACGCCGCCAAAATAGTGCTTTCGGCGGGTAGCGGTTATTATCGAGCCGAAAGTACATAACAGCGGTGGCATCCATCTCTGTCCAATGTGTCTTCACGGGCAAGCGCCATCCGCGCACCTTCTATGCAGGCCGACCGCTTCATCGCCTTGATATGCGGCACCGCTCCAAGAAATTGCTGCAATAAGCCAAAGTAACTCTTGGCTGGGGCCTATCCGGCGGATATGGTCACTATATCCGCTATAGCAAGCCGGACAACCTATTTAGCTCAGCCCACTCAGCCAAGCGATCGGTCGTGAGTGAGCGCTCCGGACTATGGAATTGAGACCAAAACAGCTCTTAGTCTGGTGATCATACGGCGAAAATGCTGTGGCATCCGCCGCTTTTCGCTGCTAAGTCCATATAAGGTCCTCCGGACACCACAGTTAGCCCAGGTGAGCATATTTTGAATCCGTGAACCTTGGCGCTTGATGAAAAACACCGGCTACAATCTCCCGGCTGGCGCAGCTCTTCCTTCATGGCCCGCATTGCAGGCGGGCATTCTTAACTTCAGCGGTGGCCTTCGCAGGTCTTCCTGCCCGCTAAGCGCTCCTTCCCAAAGCCTCATTGCGGTGGTAGCCTCTTTTAACTTCACAGCCATTTCGGCTACCTCTTCCTGCTCGGCATTGTCGCGGCCTTTTGACCGCTAACTCTCGGCCGCCTTGAGGCTGCCGCATCACTCCTCTGGCCTGCTCCTTGGCTTGAGCAAGTTCGGCCGAAGACTCTCCGGACAGCGGCACTATCTCGCATTTCACGCAAATTTTGTAAGGAGTTTGCTTGGCTCCCTTACCATGTGTCGGTGCGATAACACTTACCTTGCGACTCATCAAGTGGCGTGTTGATCAGCGATGTCTTCATCCGCCACATCGAGTTGCCGCTTTAGTTCAGCAACTCCATAAGTCCGGCTGGTCCCGGACGACCGCCACCTACATACGCAGCGGGAAATTTAAAACCTGCGATTTTGATCCTCGACGCGCTGTCGATCTCGACAACCTACCGAGTCTCGGGGCTACTATCTACTCTGAGCGCATTCTATATGCAAAACTGTTAAAAGGTGTATCATTTTACATACCTCAAACCCGCGATAAACTCTGGCGGCATCATGCAACCCGCCTTGTGAAGCGAAATCCTTTCAATCACCACGCTCATCAATGCGTGCTGATCTTCGAGATAAACGCCTTCTCAAGCAGATCCTTGACCGTACACCAGTTGGTGCGAACTATCCGGCTTTGCCACACTCGGGGCTCCCTCCGTAGCGACACTTCAGGCTCGTCCGCCCTATCCATGGCGCCCGGACGGGCGTCTCGCTCTCTATCATCTCGGACGAAGGTCCCCGAAGGCAAGCTCATCTGCGAAGGGCGGAGATCCGAACTACAAGGTAAAAACTTTTGTTATCCTCGAAGCATAAATAGGGATGTCCTTATTATAAAACTCCTTTCTTTCTACTTACGGCTCGTTGGAGGCTGGCTCATTAAGGGAGATTGTGCGCCGGGGCTTCCCAGACGCAGGACCCTCCGGCGAATTTCTTCCCGTTTAGGGGCTTTTTCCCCTGGTCCTCGGGCAGTCCTCTTCTCCCCTTGGTAGGAGGATTCTCGATCCCCTCGTTCAAAAAGCCTCCTTAGGCGAGGCAGTAGCTTTCCTGCTTTCCCTTCGCTTTCCTCGGCGCAACCTCCAACATCCGGACCAGCCACGGGATCGTAGCGGTCTCGGGGAGGGCGGACACCGTATTAATTTTGCTTCCGCTATCACTCCTGTGTAGAAGGAGATCGGTCATAAGGAGGATCATTGAAAGGCAAACAAGCGGTATGTCCGGACTTGGAACTACTTACTTGAGTATCCAAGGCGATTGCAGCTTAGTCCAGCATCCTCGGTCAATTCGGGCGCACCTCTCGCGATCTTAAGAATAAGTTATACATCTCGGTGTCATACCCATGAAGTGTTGAAGAATCCGTGGGCCCTCGGATTGAACTCCCATAGCCCGGAGAGGGCGGCGTTTGCGGGCAGGAGGCGCCTAATTAGCATAACCTGCATTACCACCACCATATCGATCTCCCTCGTTAAGAGATCTCGATCTGACCCTGCGGTAGAGCACGTCCTTTGTGGCCCCAGTTGAGCTATGGTTGACCCACGACATCAATCGTCGTGGAGGACCCAGCGGAATAAGGCGGCGGCTTTTGTCTGCGGCCCCTCGGGCGGTAATATAGAACCACTCTTGCTGCCACAGGCGAGCTCCTCTTGGAAGGGCAGCGGGACCCTGAACATCGGCCCTCCTACTTATGGCCGCCCGCCCACACTCCGCTTAGCGCCCCGATCATCTTGGCGCCACATTAAAGTCTTCAGCCACAGGCGAAGTGTGGGGTAGGCGGAGGAAGGCCTCGAGATGGCGATGAATGCGGATATATGGAGGATGGACTCGGAGCCAAGTCGTGGAATTCCAACCCATAGTAAAACATGAGCCCTCTCACAAAAGGATCCATCGGGAAGCCTAAACCCCGGCGGAGGTGGGATCTGAAGGCGACATACTCGCCGGGCTCGGGGGTAGGGATGGCCTGCCCTTGGCGAGCAACCTGTGAAAATCTCGTAAGACAAGTACTTGGCCTCCGCAGCTTTAGCACATCCTCCTCCGTGGCGGAGGAGGGCATCCTGACCTGGAGGTGGAACCGGACATCGTTGAAGGTCCAGGCGCTCGAATCTGGGGCTCTAGGTGTTGGAACTTGGGCGTGGAGAGGATTTGATGGAAGATTGAAGAAAAAGCGAGCCTTGGTCCCGTTATAAAGAGGAAGAATACCAAGAGCCGTCTCGTGACCGTTTGGAACTGCGCCTTGATAGAGGCGTGGCGAGCAAGCGCGGTTGGAATTCTACGCCCGTATTGATGAGAATCCGGATTAAGAAACACGATCTACTGCTTGACAAGGCGTGCCAAGAAACCGCTTAAGCTAAGCGCTGAGGTGGTAAAGTAAAAAACAATTGAGTAATGGCTTGGTAGTGGTGTGGCGTCATGCCACGGAAGCGTCGACAAATTGAGCCGTGTATATATTATTATTCTCTCTACGGTGGAATGTGGAATTTATTTTGCGAGCGGACACTATCTGGTGTTCCCAATCTTCTATCATTTGGAGGAGGAACCAGCCTTGCAATGCCAAGCAATATCTGCGCGCGGACTTATCGTCATTGAAGCCTGGTTGAGGGGACTCTTGAGGAGTCTGGATTAGGGGTGTCGGGATAGCGGACTACCATCATCACTGAACTATCATTAGCGGACTATCATCATCGACCGGACTCCAAGACTATGAAGATACAAGATTGAAGACTTCCCCGTGTGTAGGATGGGACGTTCCTTGGCGTGGAAGGCAAGCTTGGCGTCTGGATATGTAGATCTCCTACCATTGTAACCGACTCTATGTAACCCTAGCCCTCTCCGGTGTCTATATAAAGCCGGATGGCTTTAATCCGTGGGACAACAATCACAACAACCCTTACAATCATACCATGGGCTAGCCTCTAGGGTTTAATGTAACGCCCCGATCGGCTATATCTCCCGATGTCGAGCCGCGACTTAGAGCATAACCGCATTGAAAGCAATGTATAAGTGAGGTAATCTTCACACAACCCATGTAATAAATAAGGGAAAAGATACATAGTTGGCTTCGATCGCCACTTCACACAGTACATAAATAAACATTCATCATTGAGTACACTCAAGGTCCGACTACGGAACCAAAATAAAGAAGATACCCCAAATGCTACACGGATCCCGAATCGTCCCAAGCAGGCACCACTCACTGATCATCTGGAAAAGACACATAATAACGACCACGTTCCTCGTCGAACTCCCACTTGAGCTCGGTGGAATCACACCTTGGCCTCATCGGAACACTGCAACTGTGTTTGGAAGTATCTGTGAGTCACGGGGACTCAACAATCTCACACAGCGAGATCAAGACTATTTAAGCTTATAGGAAGGACATAGTAGTAAAGTGGAGCTGCAGCAGCGACTAGCATATATGGTGGCTACTTGCCAAAGAGAAGCGAGAAGAGGAGCAAAACACGGTCGTGAAACTAGTAGTGATCAAGAAGTGATCTGAACTACTTACGTCGGACATAACTCCAACACCGTGTTCACTTCCCGGACTCCGCCGAAGAGACCATCACGGTTACACCGCATGTTGATGTGTATTTTATTTGAGGTCAACTTTGGGTTTTCTACAACGGACATTAACAAATTCCCATCGCCTCATAACCCATGAGCACGGCTTTGAAAGATATTACCTGCGGGGTGTCCCAACAGCCCATTATAAGCTCTCACGGTCAGCGAAGGATATTCCTTCTACGGGAAGACCGATCAATCTCGGAATCCCGGACTACAAGACATTTCGACAGCAATAAAACAAGACCAGCAAAGCCGCCCGGTTGTGCCGACAAATCCCGATAGGAGCTGCACATATCTCGTTCTCGGGGCACATCCGGATGAACACTACGTCGGCAGCGAAGATGCCCCAAGTTGCCTCGAGGTGGCACCATAGTGGCTCTAGTTTGGACCAACACTCGGAGGAGCATTGGCGGGGTTTAAAAATAAGATGACCCTCGGGCTCATGAAAACCAGGGAAAAAGGCTTAGGTGGCAAATGGTAAAACCAATGTTGGGCCTTCTGGGCGAGTCTTATTCAAAGCGAACATCAAGGGTCCCATAAATCACCCAACCGTGTAAGGAGCATAAAATCAAGGAACATAACACGGTATGGCGGAAACTAGGGTGGCAAGAGTGGAACAAAACACAGGGCATAAGGCCGAGCCTTCCACCCTTTACCAAGTATATAGATGTGTTAAACATAGCAGATATATTTATATATTGTGATATCCCCAACAAGTAAACATGTTCCAAAAAAGAACAACATCTCCATGTTCAACAAGGAACAAACTTCAGCTTCACTGCAACTAACAGCGCTATAAGAGGGCTGAGCAAAGCGGTAACATAGCCAATCAGCGGTTTGCTAGGAAAAGGATGGTTAAGGGCTGACATGGCAATATGGGTGGCATGATATAGCAAGTGGTAGGCATCGTAGCATAGGCATAGCAAAGAAGCGAGCAACTAGCATAGCAAAGATAGAAGTGATTTGAGGTATGGTCATCTTGCACGCAATGTTCTCGAGTTGTCGAAAGCTTGATCCTCGTAAGCGTTCTCAACAGGTTCCTCGTTCACGTACTCGTCTCCCGGCTCTACCCAAAGCAACAACACAAACAAAGGAACCACAATAAATCACGGTGCAATGCACAATCAACATGATGCAAAACATGACATGAATATGCGGGATGTGATATGCAAAGCGTATGTGCGCTCCGGAAGGTAAATGAAAACCAGGCATCATCTTGGCAAACCAAGCATGCCATCGGAAAGATGAGATGATTTCGGTAGAAATCGATATAGAGATCACCGGAATCGGATGCACGGGTTGGATATGGCGAGCAAAACAAGAATGGTGAGAAACCTACATAACAGCATGATGTACAAAGCCATGCAGTGCAACTACCTCATAGCATAAAGCAAATAAATATGCCCATGAAAACAACACAAAAACATGATGCAAAAGGCATGATCATAAACTTGCTCAAATGCAGAAACTAATGCCACCACTGAGTTGGTGGGATTTTCTACCCAAAAACATATATAATATGTTAGGGTTGCGATGAAATCATCACAAATGCACTAAGTCAAAACCTGCCTAAAATGGAAGTTAACGAAATGGCAATTTCAGATTTGGAAATGTCGAGTGGACTTGCCTAAAACAGAAAAGAATCAATCCAGAAATGGAAAGCGGGGTAAAGGAAAAAAATATGCATATGGAGGATTTGAGAGGTGACAAGGTGGCCCTCTTGTCATAGAGCGAGTGGTGAAGTGGGTTTAAAAGGGAAGAAAACCAGCCTCGGGGAATCGAACCGGGTCTCCCGTTGGAACTGCCCTGCTACCCTTTGGGCTGGGTGGCGATGATGACAGAGAAGGGCCTCGGGCCTTAACTACTACTCTTGTGAGGCAGACAGAAGAAGGAAAAACAGAAATAAAAAGGGGCGCTGGGATTGAACCAGTCGCCATGGCAGGCGAGGTCAAACCAGCTCGGCTAGGCTAGGGGTTGGTGAGTCGGGGATGCTGCCTGCTTGCCAAACTACCAGGCGGACCTAAGAACGAGAGGCAGGGGCGGCGACTCGGCGAGGCAAGCTGCGGCTGGCGGCTCTGCGCCCTCGCTCAAAGCTGGAGTGCTGCGGGAGGACACCACGGGTTCACGAGGGCGAACCCGGCGGGAATCATGGCAAACTCGCTGAACCGAAAACTTCAGACATGCGAACACGCAAAGGCAGCAGCAAGGACACGGACGGAACCTGCCCTCACAGGCGCCTACAAAGGCGCAGGGCGGATGGGAGAGGAGGCGTTACCCCTCACCCTAGGGCCAGCGGATTCGGCGGGGGCTGGCTGGCCAGCGAGCCGCGGAGCTCGAACCGCGAGAGAACTGCCGAGAAGAAGAGCGAAGCAGAGGCGTCGGCGAACTTGGCGATCCGGGCACCCGTGGTCGGCGTCGTGGGCGAAATCGGCAGCGAGGAAGAAAGATGGACCACAGACGCGCGGGGTTGGGGTGGCGGAGAAACACGCCCGGCTGGCAGCGGCGCTCCGGATCTTTCGGGGGCGGAGGCGGGAGGCGACGAATCGGGTGGTGACTCACTGGCGGCGGAGGAGAGGAGAAACCCTAGGGGTCGGTTGGACACGGAGAGGGATAAGTAGGGGCTAGAGGCGGCGGTCGAGCTCACGCTCCCTCGTGCTCGGGGTCCCCATGGCGGCAGCGGGAGGAGAGGAAAAGGTGGGTGAGGTGCACAGCACCGGCGCTGCCAGGGAGGACAGCGTCCGTGGGCCCGGGGAGCTAAGCGGGGAGTAAGCCTTGGCTCTGCGGGTCTTGTGAAGCGGGAGGAGAGGCGGGGGGTGGCGCGCTCTCTCTCGACTCTGGTGAGGGGCTGGGCGGCTTTGAGGCGGACCCAGTGGAGAGCACTCATTTGGGCTGCTGCTCTTGCTGCCTTCTTTTCTTTTCCTTTTAAAATCAAAGGAAGAGAAAAGAAATCTGAGAAAGAAATGAAAAGAGTTGAGTGAAAGGAAAATATCCCCAAACTCTGGAATTCTCCACTATTTAAATAAATTGTAATGGACATTTTTAGAGGTAGAAAAATAAGACAAGTTTGGAAATATTTCAAACTTGTGTCATTTTGAACCTGACCAAAACAACTTCAAATGAGGAGATTTTTGGCGAGAGAGGTTAAATGCAAAGAGCAAGATTAGCAGGAGAAGATGAACATTAATTGAAAGGAAAAATATAGCACTTGATAAGGAAAGGAGTAGAGGAAAGAGGAGATGGTAATGCAAACAAGAATGGCACATGCAACCACATGACATGTGAGAGAACACCACAAACACATGATAAGAAAGGAATGCAAGATGACAAAGAGCACAAATGCAATATGGTAAAGGAGCAAAACAAAAAAAAAAAAAAACCCACATAACCAAACAACATGAGGCCAAGCATGACAAAAACCCACAAGACTTGGATGAGGTCAAGTTGATATATTGCCCAAAGGGAAGTTTACATCCAGGTGTTACAACACTCCACCACTACAAGAGGATCTCGTCCGAGATCTAGGACTGAAAGAACTCCGGATACTCGAGCGGAGGTGATCCTCGCGCTCGGTAGCTTCTCGGTGGAATGGTGTGACCACTTCACTTTCAGGAATTTGATTGACTTGTTGCGAGTCTTGCGCTCGGTTTCTTCAAGAATAGCAGGGGTGCTCATGATAAGAGATCTTCTTGAAGGTCAATCTCTTGAAGTTGATAGTGCGTTCAGGAGTCTTGAAGCACTTGCGAAGCTGTGACACGTGAAACACATCGTGCACGTTTGCAAAGTTGGATGGAAGCTCAAGTTGATAGGCGAGATCGCCTCTTTTCCCAATGATCTTGAAAGGACCCGTATCTAGGGGCAAGCTTCCCTTTGATACGAGCGGCAGAGTGCCTTTCATTGGAGAGCGGAGGTAGACATGGTCTCCGATTTCAAAGTCACATCACGGTGCTTATCATCATAATAGCTCTTACTGGCGCGATTAGCGGCTTTGAATTCTCACGAATGACTTGCACATTTCTTACATACGTGATCAAGTCATTGCCAAAAGTTGGCGTTCACTGTCTCGAGACCAATTGAGAGTCGGCACTACGCCATAGAAAATTTCGAATGGGGCCTTGCCGAACTAAGCAGAAGCTGTTGTTGTAAGAGAACTTCGGCATATGGAAGACAATCTTCCACTTCATACGAAGAAATGACACAAGCCCTGAGCATATCTTCAAGAATTTGATTTACTCGCTCAACTTGGCCACTTGTTTGAGGATGGAAAGCTGTCTTTGAAAGCGAATGTTGGTGCCCATGGCCTTGAAAAGAATCCCAAAACTTGGAGGTAAAGATGCTGCCCGCAGTGCGAAGAGATCACTTGTGGAATGCCGTGCAAGGAGACAATCGGAGGTGTATAGCTCGCCAAGGCGAGCTCTGTGATGGATTCTTTGATAGGAAGAAAATGAGCCACTTTAGTAAGCTTGTCAATGACAACGAAGATAGCATCATTTCCACGCTTGGACTTTGGAAAGCCAGTCCACGAAGTCCATTTCAATATGATCAAACTTCCATTCAGGAATAGCAAGAGGTTGGAGGAGACCAGCTGGTCTTTGGTGTTCCTTTCACTCTTCTGCAGACATCACATTCATTCACGAATTGAGCAATTTCTCGCTTCATTCGAGTCCACCAATATGACTGCTTGAGGTCATGGTACATCTTCGTACTTCGGGATGAATGGATAGAAGCGAATTGTGAGCCTCGTTCATAATGACTTTCTCAGATCACCCTTAGGAACCACAATCCGGTCCTCAAAGAACAGTGTCTTTGTCATCAACATGGAAGCACTTGTACTTGGAAATGCCCTTGTCGATACCACGTTTCACTTTCTTCACCATGGTATCCAGAAGTTGAGCCTCACGAATCTGATCTTCCAAAGTAGGAGAGACTATGAGGTTGGCAAGAAAGCCTTGAGGAACAACTTGAAGATTCACTTGCGGAAAGATTCACGAGAGATCCGGTGAAAGGGCTTGAGGATTAGGCATTGCGATAAGCTTTCCTGCTCAAAGCATCTGCAATGACATTAGCTTTGCGGAGTATACTCAATACTTGGGTTGTACTCTTGAATCATTTCGACCCATCAGTCACTGAGGTTGAGGTTGGGCTGAGTGAAGATGTACTTGAGACTCTTGTGATCGGTGAAAATGTCCACTTTCCTTCCCAACAAGAGATGTCTCCACGTAATCAATGCATGGACAACTGCCGCCAACTCAAGATCGTGAGTGGGGTAGTTCTTCTCGTTGAGCTTCAAGCTGGCGAGGTATAAGCCACAACTCTCTTCTCTTGCATTAACACAGCACGAGACCTTGAAGAGAAGCATCACAGAAAACTTCATATGGCTTGGATTCATCGGGAGGAGTCAAGCAGGGAGCTGTGACGAGTTTCTCTTTGAGGGTATTGAAAGCAACGTCACACTCGGGAGACCGGACATACTTCACATGCTTACGGAGAAGGTTGGAAAGAGGCTTTGCAATCTTGGAGAAGTTCTCAACGAATCTTGACAATAGCTTGCAAGACCAAGAAAACTGCGGAGCTGCTTGACGATTCGAGGAGGTTCCCAATTCACAATGCGGACACCTTCTCGGGATCAACTGCGATACCCTTAGCGAGATGATATGACCAAGATAAAGCACTTCATCAAGCCAAAATTCACATTTGGAGAACTTAGCATAGAATTGATACTCTCAGAGCTTGTCTAGCACCAATCGCAAATGTTTGGCATGATCCTTCTTATTCTTGGAAGACCAAAATATCATCAAGATAGACCAAGGCGAATTCATTGGTGTAGGGGTTGAATATGAAGTTCATCATCAGAGAAAGTTGGAGGAGCATTGGCGAGGCGAAAGACATGACAGTATATTCATAGAACCAAAGCATTACGAATCTGTCTTGGGAATATCTTGTTCACGAATCTGAATCGATGATACCCCATCTGAAGGTCAAGCTTAGAAAACACTGTAGCACCTTTGAGTTGCTCGAAAAGCTCATTGATGTTGGGAAGTGGATACTTGTTCTTGATTGTCTTCTTATTCAATGGGCGATGTCGGCCAAAGTCGGTCCGTGCCATCCTTCTTCGGACAAAAGAACACCACAACCCCAAGGAGATGAACTTCGGTCGATCAAACCAGACGCTCTTGTTCATCGAGCTGCTTCTTCAATTCCTTCAGCTCATCAGGTCCAAGCTTGTATGGGCGGCTTGCAAGCGGGTTGATGCGGGCTCAAGATCGATACGAACTCAAGCGGCGATGAGGAGGCATACCGGAAGCTCTTACGGAAAGACATCTTGGTACTCAAGCATTTGGAATCGAGAGATGGCATTCAGTTCGCCCTTCTCATTGAGAGAAAACAACCGAATGGTTTCATCACGAGAGGCATAGATGATCACATCATTAGAAGAGTGAGTCAATTGAATTTCCTGGCAGCACAATCAAGCTGAGCTTTGTGCTGATAAAGCCGATCCATTCGAGAATAAGATCAATATCCGAGTCACCAAGAACCATTGGTTTAGAAAGAAATCTATAATCGCCCATCTTGATAGAAACATCCGGACGCAAACATTAGATGTCATTTGCTTGCCGAGGACACAATCTTCAGCGGAATAGGAATCTTTTCCGTCACAAATTCATGCTTGGCAACAAAAGGTCTCGAAATGAAAAAAGCGATGCACGGTATCAAATAAGACTTTTGAGGAATATCATTAAGCGAGAGATTACCCATTAGCACATCGAAGAATCCTCTGCTGAGCTGCATTCATCATATTGACCTTGGCATACTTTGGATTATGCTTGACCCTTTGCATTCTTTGGAAGATTTCACGGGAGGAGGAGGCGGAAGGCGCCTCTGGTTGAAGCACTTGTTAGCATAGTGACCCTTACTGACACTTGTTGCAAGTGACCTCGAGAGGCGGACGGTGGTAAGGAGCACTTGACCTTGGAGCTTGAGAATTAGACTTGTTACGATAGCTTGGGTTGGGTGGGTGGGAAGATCCACGGCCACTGAGTTCTTCTATTTGGTAAGGTGGCGGAGCGGAGGAGGCAGGTAAAACTTCTGCTGCTTGGCTGCCACTTGAGAGAGACGAGGAGGACTGAACTGCATCCTGATTCTCTTCTTAGAAGCCTCGCATTTGAGTTGTGCAGCTTCTTGCTTGAGCCATGTTGTAGAAATCATCATACTTATCTGGCTCAAACAGCACAAGAGGTAATTGCAGATCTTCTCTCGGACCACCTACAGGCGATAGATCATACTCCTTTCATCAGTACGTCTTGCTTAGCAAAGCAAGCGAGCTTACAGGAACTGGATATTGTATTGATAGACAGACATGTTGCCCTGCTTGAGATTGCGGAACTCCTCACGCTTGCTCTCAACAACACTCTTGAATGTGATGAGCTCGGAAATCACGGCGGAACTCATCGAGTAATGACCGACCTCCTCTGGAATCTTTGTATTCTGGTACCACTCGGCAGCTTGATCCTTGAGTTGAAGCGATGCAAACTTGACAAAGTCCTCGGTCGACATTTACTGATCAAAGTGCTTGCAGATGTCCACTAACCAATCGTCGGCGTCTGTGGCCTCAACACGGCGAAAGACTTGGCTGATTAGCGAGGAACTGGCGAGAGTAGCAAAGTGTGGCTGATTGTTGCCTTGACCTTGATTGCCTTGATTGCCTTGCCCCTGAGTGCGTTCTTGCAAGAGCTGCAAAATCATCGAGCATTGGCATTGGTGGCTGCCATGATAGCTTGCCGAGGCCTCTGGAGGCGGAGGTGGAGGTGGAGGTTGGTGATCCCCATCATTGCGATCCGGATTGAGGGCGTTGGCGGAGCCATCTGAAGAGGTGACATCCGTTAGTCCTTTGATAGACAAAAGATAAGTAGAATCAGCGGATAGAAATTGCAACATATAGTCTTCACAATAAACATTGAACAAGAATGAGCGAATGAATTCAAAGTTAATCATCACACATCCATTAAGGAGAAGCCACTTATAAAAAGATATGGAAATAACATCATTGAGAAACAATTGAATATCTGGCTGAAAACAAAAGGTTGGCTTCTAGAATGAGCGGAACAAACACATGATAGAATTTACGCCCAAAGTGTTAGTGGTGGGGCCCTACGGACCCGACATATAGCGGGCGTCACGAATGACTAACAAGGCGTCCCGAATCAGCATAGCCAAGGATTCTTTAAGGCGTCTCGCGACCACTTGTAAATCGGCCGTGAATGGGCGGACCACTAGGCGTTGAACCCCAATCTCAAATCATACATCAGCCGGAAAGAATATCACTGTAAGCTACTAGAATTCCCACCTATAAACTCGAAACTTTCTGGTTATGCAATCGGTGTTGGGGATACAGGGGACACAAAATATATCACCCAAACTAACAATACCTAGATCATTTGTATCCATCCGTCAACACATAACCAAGAAATCCTCGGAAATCGTGTACCTCGACCTTGAAAAACATCCGTTATGCAAGTCATGGCAATACTCCCTTTTCGCCACGATCTTTGGGCTATCGGGGTTATCTCACCAACAACTGCACAAAAGAGATTTCGATGTCGGCAAAACTCGGTATTCGAGCTGCAGCGATAAAATTGTGGCGACAACACCTCGGAGCTCAACTCCCGGGACACGCCACAACCCTAAATGTCGGGAGGCACCAAGAACAATGTTCTCGTCACAAAACCATCGGAGCGATTCCAAGATACCCGTGATCCTAAAAAAATTTTAGTGAAATTTGAGAAGAGAGTCAAAACTCTCGTCGGGATACCTCACTGAGGCGATGAAGGGACTGAGGAGTAAAAAGAATCCTACTCTCCGATATATATAATCCTAAGACTCAAAACATTTTCCATTCTAGACTCAACAACGTCGACAAACAATCAAGTAGGGGCTCCTAAGTGGGAAGGCTCGATTACCAACATAGCGCCCCGATGCGGCTATATCTCCCGCGTGTCGAGGCACGACTTAGAAACATAACGCATTGAAAGCAATGTCGCAAGTGAGGTAATCTTCACACAACCCATGTAATAAATAAGGAAAGAGATACATAGTTGGCTACGATTCGCCACTTCACAGTACATAAATAAACATCCATCATTGAGTACACTCAAGGTCCGACTACGGAACCAAAATAAAGAAGATACCCCAAATGCTACACAGATCCCGAATCGTCCCAACTGGGCACCACTCGATCATCTGGAAAAGACACATAATAACGACCACGTTCCTCGTCGAACTCCCACTTGAGCTCGGTGGAATCACCTGCTTGGCCTCATCGGAACACTGCAAGCTGTGTTTGGAAGTATCTGTGAGTCACGGGGACTCAGCAATCTCACACCAGCGAGATCAAGACTATTTAAGCTTATAGGAAGGACATAGTAGTAAAGTGGAGCTGCAGCAAGCGACTAGCATATATGGTGGCTACTTACGCAAAGAGAAGCGAGAAGAGGAGCAAAACACGATCGTGAAACTAGTAGTGATCAAGAAGTGATCTGAACTACTTCGTCGGACATAACTCCAACACCGTGTTCACTTCCGGACTCCATGAGAAGAGACCATCACAGTTACACAGCGGTTGATGTGTATTTTATTGAGGTCAACTTTGGGTTTTCTACAACGGACATTAACAAATTCCCATCGCCTCATAACGCAGGCACGGCTTTGAAAGATATTACCTGCGGGGTGTCCCAACAGCCCATTATAAGCTCTCACGGTCAGCGAAGGATATTCCTTCTACGGGAAGACCGATCAATCTCGGAATCCCGGACTACAAGACATTTCGACAGCAATAAAACAAGACCAGCAAAGCCGCCCGGTTGTGCCGACAAATCCCGATAGGAGCTGCACATATCTCGTTCTCGGGGCACATCCGGATGAACACTACGTCTGACAACCGAAGATGCCCCAAGTTGCCTCGGTGGCACATAAGTGGCTCTAGTTTGGACCAACACTCGGAGGAGCATTGGCCGGGGTTTAAAATAAGATGACCCTCGGGCTCGCGAAAACCAGGGAAAAAGGCTTAGGTGGCAAATGGTAAAACCAATGTTGGGCCTTCTTTGGGCGAGTCTTATTCAAAGCAAACTGTCAAGGGGTCCCATAAATCACCCAACCGTGTAAGAGCATAAAATCAAGGAACATAACACGGTATGGCGGAAACTAGGGTGGCAAGAGTGGAACAAAACACCAGGCATAAGGCCGAGCCTTCCACCCTTTACCAAGTATATAGATGTGTTAAACATAGCAGATATATTTATATATTGTGATATCCCCAACAAGTAAACATGTTCCAAAAAAAAGAACAACATCTCCATGTTCAACAAGGAACAAACTTCAGCTTCACCTACAACTAACAGCGCTATAAGAGGGCTGAGCAAAGCGGTAACATAGCCAATCAACGGTTTGCTAGGAAAAGGATGGTTAGGGGCTGACATGGCAATATGGGTGGCATGATATAGCAAGTGGTAGGCATCGTAGCATAGGCATAGCAAAAGAAGCGAGCAACTAGCATAGCAAAGATAGAAGTGATTTGAGGTATGGTCATCTTGCACGCAATGTTCTCGAGTTGTCGAAAGCTTGATCCTCGTAAGCGTTCTCAACAGGTTCCTCGTTCACGTACTCGTCTCGGCTCTACCCAAAGCAACAACACAAACAAAGGAACCACAATAAATCACGGTGCAATGCACAATCAACATGATGCAAAACATGACATGATATGCGGGATGTGATATGCAAAGCGTATATGCGCTCCGGAAGGTAAATGAAAACCAGGCATCATCTTGGCAAACCAAGCATGCCATCGGAAAGATGAGATGATTTGGTAGAAATCGATATAGAGATCACGGAATCGGATGCACGGGTTGGATATGGCGAGCAAAACAAGAATGGTGAGAAACCTACATAACAGCATGATGTACAAAGCCATGCAGTGCAACTACCTCATAGCATAAAGCAAATAAATATGCCCAATAGAAAACAACACAAAACATGATGCAAAAAGGCATGATCATAAACTTGCTCAAATGCAGAAACTAATGCCACCACTGAGTTGGTGGGATTTTCTACCCAAAACATATATAATATGTTAGGGTTGCGATAGAAAATCTTCAAAATGCACTAAGTCAAAACCTGCCTAAAATGGAAGTTAACAGAAATGGCAATTTCAGATTTGGAAATGTCGAATTGGACTTGCCTAAAACAGAAAGGAATCAATCCAGAAATGGAAACGCGGGGTAAAGGAAAAAAAATATGCATATGGAGGAGGCGCTGAGAGGCTGACAAGGTGGCCCTACTGTCATAGAGACAGTGGCGAAGTGGGTTTAAAAAGGGGGGAAGAAAACCAGCCTCGGGGGGAATCGAACCCGGGTCTCCCCGTTGGAACTCTGCCCTGCTACCACTTTGGGCTGGGTGGCGATGGTGTGAGAGAAGGGCCTCGGGCCCTTAACTACTACTACTCTTGCAGAGGCAGACAGAAGAAGGAAAAACAGCAAAAAAAAGGCGGCGCAGGATTCGAACCAGTGCATGGCAGAGGCGGGAGTCAAACCAGCTCGGCTAGGCTAGGGGTTGGTAAGGTCGGGGATGCTGCCTACTTGGCCAAACTACCAGGCCAGACCTAAGAACAGAGGCAGGGCAGCGACTCGGCGAGGCAAAGCTGCAGCTCTGGCGGCTCTGCACCCTCGCTCAAGCTGGGTGCGGCAGGAGGACACCACAGGTTCACGAGGGGCGAACCCGGCGGGAATCGCGGCATCCACGCAGCGGCCAAACTCTCGCTGAACCCGAAAACTTCAGACATGCGGACACGCCGGCCTTGGCAGCAGGGCAGCAGACGGAACCTGCCCTCTGGCGCCTACAAAACGGGGGCGGATGGGAGAGGAGGGCGTTACCCAGCTCACCCTAGGGCCGGACCGGATTCGGGAGGGGCTGGCGGCCAGCGAGCCACGGGCTCTGAACCGCCGAGAACTGGCCGAGAAGAGAGCGAAGCAGGGCGTCAGCGAACTTGGCGATCCGGGCACCCGTGGTCGGCGTCGTGGGCGAAGTCGGCAACGAGGAAGAAAGATAGACACAGACGCGGGGTTGGGGTGGCGGAGAAACACGCCCGGCGGCAGCGCTCCGGATCTTCGGGGCCAGGCGGAGGCGGCAAATCGGGTGGTGACTCACTGGCGGCGGCGGAGAGGAGAGGGAAACCCTAGGGTCGGTTGGACACGAGAGGGATAAGTAGGGGCTAGGCGGCGAGGTCGAGCTCACGCTCCCTCGTGCTCGGGTCCCCATGGCGGCGGGAGGAGAGGAAAAGGCGGGTGAGGTGCACAGCACCGGGCTGCCAGCCGGGACCAGCGTCCACGTGGGCCAGGAGCTAAGCGAAATGGCAGCTGCTCTTGAGTGCTTGTGGCAGGAGGAGAAGGCGGCGGGCTGGCGCTCTCTCTCGGCTGCAGATTTGAGGGAGCTGGGCCGGCTTTCGAAGGCGGAGCCAGTGGAGAGCACTCATTGGGCTGCCCTGCTGCTGCTGCCTTCTTTTCTTTTCCTTTTAAAATCAAAGGAAGAGAAAAGAAATCTGAAAAGAAATGAAAAGAGTTGGAGTGAAAAGGAAAATATCCCCAAACTCTGGAATTCTCCACTATTTAAATAAATTGTAATGGACATTTTAGAGGTAGAAAAATAAGACAAGTTTGGAAATATTTCAAACTTGTGTCATTTTGAACTGACCAAAACAATTTCAAAGAGAGATTTTTGGCGAGAGAGGTTAAATGCAAAGAGCAAGATTAGCGAGGAGAAGATGAACATTAATTGAGAAAGGAAAAATATAGCACTTGATAAGGAAAGGAGTAGAGGGAAAGAGGAGATGGTAATGCAAACAAGAATGGCACATGCAACCACATGACATGTGAGAGATCACCACAAACACATGATCTGAAAGGAATGCAAGATGACAAGAGGCACAAATGCAATATGGTAAAAGGAGCAAAACAAGAAAAGAAAAAAAAACCCACATAACCAAACAACATGAGGCCAAGCATGACAAAAACCCACAAGACTTGGATGAGGTCAAGTTGATATATTGCCCAAAAGGGGGTTTACATCCAGGGTGTTACATTTAGCCTCCTTGATCTCGTGGTAGATCCACTCTTGTAAACATCCACAATATCAATATCAATCAAGCGGGGCGTGAGGTTTTACCTCCATCAAGAGGGCCCGAACCTGGTAAACATCGTGTCCCTCGTCTCTGTTACCATCCGCCTAGGCGCTGATTCGGGACCCCTACCCGAGATCCGCCGGTTTTGACACCGACAACTGCCACCTCTACAGGTTCTTTCAATGCAAATGGCTTCAAAGCCCACAACACTTTCTTTGATAGATCAAAGAACCCCTACACAAGGCCAAGGATATCATCTGACCATTTCTGGAGCTATCAGCAATGAAGCTATTACTCCTGTGTTATGTATGATCAAGGGCGCATTTTCCCTCATATGCGCCTCGACATTGAAGCCATTGCCGGACTGTCGTGCTTAGAAGAAGCACTTGATTGCTTTCGTGATGCAGGTCTGCTGCTCGGCCGTTCTGAGACAAAGAACCTTTGGAATGAAGAACTTGTGCTTCAATTCTATGCTACCCTCCACATCCGCGGCTACAACAGAGATAAGAAGACATGGGTTCTCGAGTGGATGCCAGGAAATGTTCATCATGAAGCCAAAGCTCTTGACATCATTGAGCTCACAGGCCTACCCACTCCCGGAGAACTGTTCAAACCTGGTTGCCAACTCCACCGCGATGCACTGGAGAGCATATTTCATAAGCCAGAATCCGACATGAGTCAGATGTTGAGCATGATGAAGCCACTGCCACATGACGCTGAATACCCTCAGCACTTCTTTGTTGATGACCTTGAGTATTTGCCTCGTACAATATATCACATCATCAGGCGAACTCTATGGCCTATCAAAGGGCATTCATCATCTGCAAAACTTGAAGGAGCAATGAAGACATTGGTCTTTTACATCCTCAATGGCATCAGCTTCAACACGCAAGAATTCTTCATTCGACAATTGGATGTTATGCGGATCTGATCTGTTTGGTCTGAAATTTTATGCTCCATGGGTCATCGCCTCATCAAGATGCACTCTGCTATCAACTATCAGCCCTCACGCTGCAATCATCGATCTTTCTACGAGGTTGATATGTCAATTGAAGCCATTACCACAGAGCACCTTAGCGCCACTTTGTCTTGAATGCAGATCACCATAGCTTCTATCAACCCATAGAAAGCGTCGAAGCGGTATCTCGTGTCTATCCTCTGGTTGGGAACACACGTCTGCCTCATCGTGCACGGACTGAAGCCATTGAGAGAACAATTGGCCAAAGGCCTCGGAAGCGCTCTCGAGTCCTCAATGATCGAGAACTTCTTGTGGCGCTGCATCAAAAACAAGATAAGCATCACTCCTGGCTCAAGCGACAAATGCAAAGCCTCTTGGTGGGCGTCAATCGCATTGAAACCTTGCCACCAAGAATGCTTTTATCACTCCACGAGACACATCGGCGATCATGGAAGAATTTGACCCTGCTCGGTCTTTGAAGCAGATCTTCAAGGCGATGGCTTCCTTGAAGCGCTTCAAGTTTGACTCCACTCCTCCATGGAATGCAGTCCTCGACGAACTCCATCACTTGAAGATTCGACTATTCTTCCTCCATGACAGCTGTCAATGCGGAGTGATCGATGATGAAGCCGATGCTACTTCACGCCTCCTATACGCGCGCCGACACTTGCACCAAGCTCGTCTGCACCGCCAACCAACAACGACAACCCTGCTGCATCATCTACTTCGAAGAGGGCGAGTAGATGCTCTATGTCTTCAAACCTTTTGGTCCTTCTTGACAAAGGGGAGAAGCATATGAGTTTGATAGTCTTCAAGCGGGTTCATAAGGGAGGTTGCATAATAATTTGCCTAGTGTTTACAACTCTACGCTTTTGATACATTTGGTTCTTTGAGTTGTAACACTTAAACCTCGATGATAAATCGCTACTTATTTGCTTTACTGCAGTGCGATGATAAATTCCGCATGTGCTGACGATAACTTCCGCACTTAGATCATTCTGAGACGTCCATTTTTCATTATGCATGTCATTCTCTTAGCTATATCATTTCATGCATGATGAATTATCTTCATAAGTTGAAGAGGATCTCCACAAGTACAACCTGCCATGTGCATTTGCATTCCAAAGCAAACTACTTATATGCACATCTTGGGAGCCTTTGCCATTTATGAAGACAATGCCTATCCTTTACAATTTCACATATTTTATCCCGTTGAAAACTTCAACCAGTTTGTCATCAATCACCAAAAGGGGAGATTGTAAGTGCATCTAGTGCCACCTAGTTGGTTTTGGAGTATTGGCGGCAAATGTGGTTGAGGACTAATCGTTTGTGAAATTGCAGGATAGCGAGTAGTGTCCCTCATTGATTCGGTTTACCTACGGAGATGACCCTAAAATGTATGAAGACATTGGCGACAATGGTGGTATGTGAAGATATTCACATTGAAGACTATGACATGAGAAGACATTGAGTGAAGACTATGGGCCTTGCGTATGTCTTTTCGTTGTTTCCTTTTCTTCTTTGTTGAGTCGTAGGAACCACCGTCTTTGTTAAGTGGGGTCCAAGTGATCATAGTAAGAATGGTGAAGTGATGCTCAACCCAAATCCTATGTCTTGACGAAGACAATGAAGCAAAACTTATCGAGTTGGATGAGTCAGCTTTGCTTATAGGCCAAATAAAGTTGTCGTGTGTGTTTGAAATCGACCGTTGGAACACGTGTCGGTTCCTTAGTGACCAGGGTCATTTCGGACATATCAGGTCGGGTTGCCTAGTGGCTATAAATAGCCCACCCCTACACCATAAATTGGTGGCTGCTCGGAGTTAGTGCGGCTTTTGTCGTTTGAGAGCAACCACCTCGAAGCCTTTGAGAGAGAAATCCTTGCGAGGACAAAGCCCAAACACCCGAGCCAAAGAGTGTTAGGCATCCTTTGAAGTCTTTACATGCGTGTGACTGAAGACTTATTACACTTGAGGACTGTGAATCCTCCGGCCGGTTAGGCGTCGCGTTCTGAGCATCCAGAGTCATTGTGGATTGCCGGTGAAACCTTGATCTGTGAAGGAAGTCTACCTTGAAGACTTACGAGTGATTGGGCGAGGACTATGTGTCCTTAGCTCAAGGGAATAAGGTGAAAGGCGGTCTTGAGTTGAATCTCAGCCTCCCTAACCAAATGTCACGGTTGTCCATGACAACATGGGCTGAGTCCAACAAATCCTATGTCTTCAACAAGTGGCCGGTTCTATCTTCTCCCTCTCTTTACTTAGAGTTGTCTTACATTGAAGTCATTGCCTATCTATCATACCTATTTGACTTCATTGCTTGACTACTTTTGTTAATGGCTTCTCACTATCTTCCATCTTGATCCTTACTACCTGCTATTAGTCTTGTACTTTCACGTTATTGCATACTTGACTATGGTTTGCTTGTTGTAGTTACCTTCGCTGCATATCAATTAGGTCATTTCTATTGTTTGTCTTGAAACATCCGTGTTTGAAGACTTTCCTAAAATAGCCTATTCACCCCCCCTCTAGTCGATAACTAGCACTTTCAACCCTACT
>JAHIAM010007106.1:0-100060 GCA_021605205.1 Aegilops longissima
GGCGTCTCGCCGTCTTGATCCAGCAAGGAGGAAGGAGAGGTTGAGAAGATCACTCAATGGCAGCCTGACGGCGTGATGCGGATGGAGGGCCTGTACTCGGCGAGGGGCCGTAGCGTATCTTGAGGAGAGAGGTGTTGGGGAGGAGGGCTGCGCCTTCAATGGTGTGTGTAGCCCTCCCTCTACCCCTCTATTTATAGGGGAAAGGAGGAGGGCCCCTCTAGATCCATCTAGAGGCGGCCAAGGGGAGGGGCTTGCCCCCAAGCAGGCGCGCCCTTTGGGGTTTCCCCCTCAACCCTAGGCGCATGGGCCAAGGGAGGGTGCGCCCAGCCATGAGGGGCTGGCTGCCCCCATAGCAGCCAAGTGGCCCCCAAAGGGTGTCCCCTCCGGTGGTCCTCAGGAACCCTTCGGTGGACCCTCCATAAAACCGATATGACCGAAACTTTTCGGTGTCGTTTGATGACTTCCCATATATAAATCTTTACCTCCGGACCATTCCGGAACTCCTCGTGACGTCCGGGATCTCATCAGGGACTCAGAACAACATTCGGTAATCACATACAAGTCTTCCTATTAACCCTAAGCCACGAACCTTAAGTGTGTAGACCCTCACGGGTTGGGAGACATCTGAACATGACGGGGCGCTCTCGGTCAATAACCAACAGCGGGATCTGGATACCCATGTTGGCTCCCATGCTCCTCGATGATGTCATCGGATGAACCCACGATGTCTAGGGTTGAGGCAACCCCGTATGCTATTCCCTTTGTCTTGATCGGTATGTTACTTGCCCGAGACTCGATCGTCGGTATCCCAATACCTCGTTTTAATATTGTTACCGGCAAGTCACTTTACTCGTGCCGTAATGCATGATCCGTGACGGACACTTGGTCACTTTGAGCTCATTGTGATGATGCACTACGAGTGGGCCCGGTGATACCTCTCCGTCATGCGGGTGACAAATCCTGTCTCGATCCGTGTCAACCAGCAGACACTTTCGGAGATACACAGTAATGCACCTTTATAGTCACCCGATTCGTTGTGGCGTTTGGTACACCAAAGCATTCCTACGGTATCCGGGAGTTACGATCTCACGGTCTAAGGAAGAGATACTTGACATTGGAAAAGCTCTAGCAAAAGCGAACTACGATCTTTGTGCTATGCTTAGGATTGGGTCTTGTCCATCACGTCATTCTCCTAATGGCGTGATCCGTTATCAATGACATCGATGTCCATAGTCGGGAAACCATGACTATCTGTTGACCAACGAGCTAGTCTACTAGAGGCTTACTAGGGGCGTATTGTAGTCTATGTATTACATGCGTGTATTACGATTTCCGGATAATCTGATTATAGCATGAATAAAGACAATTATCATGAACAAGGAAATATAATAATAATGCTTTTATTATTGCCTCTAGGGCATATTTCCAACAGTCTCCCACTTGCACTAGAGTCAACAATCTAGTTTACATTGTGATGAATCGAACACCCATAGAGTTACGGTGTTGATCATGTTTTGCCAGCGGAAGAGGTTTAGTCAGCGGATCTGCGACATTCAGATCCGTATGCACTTTACAAATTTCTATGTCTCCATCTGAACATTTTCACGGATGGAGTTGAGCGGCGCTTGATGTGCACTGGTCTTCTTGTGAAACCTGGGCTCCTTGGCAAGTGCAATAGCTCGGTGTTGTCACGAGAAGAGTTTGATCGGCCCGACGCATTGGGTATGACTCCTAGGTCGGTGATGAACTCCTTCACCCAAATTGCTTCATGCGCTGCCTCCGAGGCTGCCATGTACTCCGCTTCACATGTAGATCCATACGGCGCTCACGCTTGCGGCTGCACCACTCTTGCTCCACCATTCAACATATACCGTATCGGTTTGTGACTTAGAGTCATCCGGATCGTGTCGAAGCTAAGCGTCGGCGTAATGTTGGGGAGCGTAGTAATTTCAAAAATTTCCTCACGATCACGCAAGACCATGGTGATGGCATAGCGAGAGAGGAGAGTGTCCGTCCACGTACCCTCGTGAACCCGGCGGGCGTTATAACAACGCGGTTGATGTAGTCGTGCGTCTTCACGATCCGACCGATCAAGCACCGAGCGTCGGCACCTCCGAGTTACGCACGTTCAGCTCGATGGCGATCCCGGACTCGATCCAGCAAAGTGTCGAGGATGAGTTCCGTCGACCTGACGGCGTGGTGGCGATGTTGATGCTCCACCGGCGCGGGCTTCGCCTAAGCTCATGACGATATGACTTCTCGGTGCAGGGCTTCGCCTAAGCTCATGACGATATGACGAAGTGGAATATGGTGGAAGGGCACCGCTGCGGCTAAGGAAAGATCCGTAGATCAACTTGTGTCATGGGGTGCCCCTGCCTCCGTATATAAAGGAGCCAAGGGGGTGCGGCCAGCCTGGGGGGGCGCGCTGGAGAGTCCTACTCCCAGGAGTAGGACTCCCCCTGTCCTAGTTGGAGTAGGATTGGGGAGGGGAAGAGGGAAGGCGTGCCCCCTCTCCTGTCCTATTCGGACTAGAGGGGAGGGCGCGCAGCCCTGGCGGCCCTTCCTCTTCTCCTTGTGGCCCATGAAGGCCCATATACCCCGGGGTTCAGTAACCCCGGTGTTCGATAACTTCCTGTTTTCCTCGGAACCCTTCGAAGTCAAACATAGGCTTCAATATATCAATCTTTATGTCTCGACCATTTGAGACTCCTCGTCATGTCCGTGATCACATCCGGGACTCGAACAAACTTGGTGCATCAATACTTATAAACTCATAATGAGCTGTCGCCGAAGCGTTAAGCGTGCGGACCCTACGGGTTCGAGAACTATGTAGACATGACCTAGAACCATTCTCGGTCAATAACCAATAGCGGAACCTGGATGCCCATATTGGTTCCTACATATTCTCTGAAGATCTTTATCGGTCAAACCGCATAACGACATCGTTGTTCCTTTGTCATCGGTATGTTACTTACGAGATTGATCGTCGGTATCAATACCTAGTTCAATCTCGTTACGGTAAATCTCTTTACTCGTTCCGTAATACATCATCTCACAACTAACTCATTAGTTGTAATGCTTGCAAGGCTTAAGTGATGTGTATTACCGAGAAGGCCTAGAATACCTCTCCGACAATCGGAGTGACAAAACCTAATCTCGAAATCGCCAACCCAACAAGTACCTTTGGAGACACTGTAGTACTCCTTTATAATCACCCGATTCGTTGTGGCGTTTGGTAGTACCAAAGTGTTCCTCCGGTAAGCAGGAGTTGCATAATCTCATAGTTATAGGAACATGTATGGGTCATGAAGAAAGCATTAACATACTAAGCGATCAAGTGTTAAGCTAACGGAATGGGTCATGTCAATCAGATCATTCAACTAATGATGTGACCTTGTTAATCAAATAACAACTCCTTGTTCATGGTTAGGAAACATAACCATCTTTGATTAACAAGCTAGTCAAATAGAGGCATACTAGTGACATCTTGTTTGTCTATATATTCACACATGTATTATGTTTCCGGTTAATACAATTCTAGCATGAATAATAAACATTTATCATGATATAAGAAATAAATAATAACTTTATTATTGCCTCTAGGGCATATTTCCTTGATCTCCCACTTGCACTAGAGTCAATAATCTAGATTACAAAGTAATGATCCTAACACCCATGGAGTCTTGGTGCTGATCATGTTTTGCTCGTGGAAGAGGCTTAGTCAGCAGGTGCGCAACATTCAGATCCGTATGTATTTTACAAATCTCTATGTCTCCCACTTGGACTTGGTCCCGAATGGAATTAGGCGTCTCTTGATATGCTTGGTCCTCTTGTGAAATCTGGATTCCTTTGCCAAGGCAATTGCACGATATTGTCACGGAAGATCTTCATCGGTCCCGATGCACTAGGTATGACACCTAGATCGGAAATGAACTCTTTCATCCAGACTCCTTCATTTGCTGCTTCGAAGCAGCTATGTACTCCGCTTCACATGTAGATCCCATACGGCCTTTGTTTAGAACTGCACCAGCTGACAGCTCCACCGTTTAATAAAAACACGTATCCGGTTTGCGATTTAGAATCGTCCGGATCGGTGTCAAAACTTACATCGGCGTAACCATTTCGACTAGCTCTTTGTCACCTCCATATATGAAACATATCCTTAGTCCTTTTCGGTATTTCGGGATGTTCTTGACCGCTGTCGATGATCCATTCTGGATTACTTTGGTACCTTCCTGCCAAGCTTACAGCTAAGCATCGTCGGTCTGGTACACAGCATTGCATACATGATAGAGCCTATGGCTGAAGCATAGGAACATCTTTCATTTTCTCTCTATCTTCTGCTGTGGTGGGCATTGAGTCGACTCAATCTTACACCTTATAACACAGGTAAAAACCTTTCTTTGCTGATCCATTTGAACTTTTCAAAACTTTATCAAGGTATGTGCTTTGTGAAAGTCAATTAAGCGTCTTGATCTATCTCTATAGATCTTGATGCCCAATATATAAGCAACTTCACGAGGTCTTTCATTGAAAAACTTTTATTCAAGTATCCTTTTATGCTATCCAGAAATTCTATATCATTTCCAATTAATAATATATAGTCCACATATAATATTAGAAATGCTCTGAGCTCCCACTCACTTTCTTGTAAATCTGAGGCTTCTCCAAAGTCTGTACAAACCCATATCTTTGATCACACTATCAAGCGTTTATTCAACTCGAGAGGCTTGCACGGACCATAAATTGATCGTTGGAGCTTGCACACTTTGTTAGCACCCTTTGGATCGACAAAACCTTCTGGTTGCATCATATACAACTCTTCTTCTAGAAATCCATTCAAGAATGCAGTTTTACATCCATTTGCCAAATTTCATAATCATAAAATCGGCAATTGCTAACATGATTCGGACAGACTTAAGCATCGCTCTGGTGAAAAGTCTCATCGTAGTCAACCCCTTGAACTTGTCGAAAACCTTTACGCAACAAGTCGAGCTTTGTAAACGATTACATTACCATCAGCGTCGGTCTTCTTCTTAAAGATCCATTTATTTTCAATGGCTTGCCGATCATCGGGCAAGTCAACCAAAATCCATACTTTGTTCTCATACATGGATCCCATCTCAGATTTCATGGCTTCCAGCCATTTTGCGAATCTGGGCTCACCATCGCTTCTTCATAGTTTGTAGGTTCGCCATGGTCAAGTAACATGACTTCGAATAGGATTACCGTACCACTCAGTGCGTATTTTACTCTGGTTGACCTCGAGGTTCGATAGTAACTTGATCTGAAGCTTCATGATCATCATCATTAGTTTCTTCACTAATTGGTGTAGTTGTCACAGGAACCATTTCTTGTGATGAACTACTTTCAATAAGGGAGCAGATATGATTATCTCATCAAGTTCTACTTTCCTCCCTCACTTCTTTGAGAGAAACTCCTTCTCTAGAAAGGATCCGAATTTAGCGAAAATCTTGCCTTTAGATCTGTGATAGAAGGTGTACCCATGAGTCTCCTTTGGGTATCCTATGAAGACACATTTTTCGATTTGGGTTCGAGCTTATCTGGTTGAAGTTTCTTTACATAAGCATCGCAGCCCCAAACTTTAAAGCGACAACTTTGGTTTCTTGCCAAACCACAGTTCATAAGGCGTCGTCTCAGCAGTTTTGGCGGTGTCCTATTTAACGTGAATCGGCCGTCTCTAAAGCATAACCCCAAAGCGATAGCGGTAAATCGGAAATAGACATCATAGATCGCACCATATCTAGTAAAATACGATTCGACGTTCGGACACACCATTTCTCTGTGGTGTTCGGGTGGCGTGATTCTTGAAACTATTCCACATTGTTTCAAATGTAAACCAAACTCGTAACTCAAATATTCTCCTCCACGATCAGATCGTAGAAACTTTATTTTCTTGTTACGATGATTTTCCACTTCACTCTGAAATTCTTTGAACTTTTCAAATGTTTCAGATTTGTGTTTCATTAAGTAGATATACCCATATCTGCTCAAATCATCTGTGAAGGTGAGAAAATACGATACCATGGCGTGCCTCAACATTCATTGGACCACAAACATCGGTATGTATGATTTCCAACAAATCAGTTGCTTGCTCCATAGTTCGGAGAAGCGGCGTTTTGGTCATCTTGCCCATGAGGCACGGTTACGCAAGTACCAAGTGATTCATAATCAAGTGATTCGAAGCCCATCGGTATGGAGTTTCTTCATCGTTTTACACCGATATGACCTAAGCGGCGGTGCCACAAATAAGTTGCACTATCATTATCAACTCTGCATCTTTTGGCTTCAACATTATGAATATGTGTATCACTCTGTCGAGATTCAACAAGAATAGACCATTCTTCAAGGGTGCATGACCATAAAGATATTACTCATATAAATAGAACAACCATTATTCTCTGATTTAAATGAATAACCGTCTCGCATTAAACAAGATCCAGATATAATGTTCATGCTCAGCGGCACCAAATAACAATTATTTAGGTCTAAAACTAATCCGAAGGTAGATGTAGAGGTAGCGTGCCGACCGCGATCACATCGACTTTGGAACCATTTCAACAGCGCATCGTCACCTCGTCCTTAGCCAATCTTACGCAATCCGTAGTTCTGTTTGAGTTGCAAATATTTAGCAGAACCGAGTATCAAATACCAGGTACTCTGCGAGTATTAGTAAGGTACACATCAATAACATGTATATCACATATACCTTTGATCACCTTGCCATCCTTCTTATCCGCCAAATACTTGGGGCAGTTCCGCTTCGATGTCGGTTTGCTTGCGGTAAAACACTCGATTTCAGGCTTAGGTCCAGACTTGGGTTTCTTCTCTTGAGCGACAACTTTCTTGCTGTTCTTTGAAGATTTCCTTCTTCTTCCCTTTGCCCTTTTCTTGAAACTAGTGGTCTTGTTGACCATCAACACTTGATGCTCTTTCTTGATTTCTACCTCCATGACTTTTAGCATTGCGAAGAGCTCGAGGAATTGTCTTAGTCATCCCTTGCATATTATAGTTCATCACGAAGCTCTTGTAGCTTGGTGGCGATGATTGGAGAATTCATCAATGACACTATCATCCGGAAGATTAACTCCCAGCTGAATTAAGTGATTGTTATACCCGGACATTTTGAGTATGTGCTCCTTGTGAACTATTCTCCTCCATCTTGCAGCTATAGAACTTATTGGAACTTCATATCTCTCAATCCGGGCATTTGCTTGAAATATTAACTTCAACTCTGGAACATCTCATATGCTCCATGGCGTTCAAAGCGTCGTTGAAGACCAGTTCTAAGCCGTAAAGCATGGCACCTTGAACTATTGAGTAGTCATCAGCTTTGCTTTGCGGGCGTTCATAACCACGGCTCGGCATCTCTGACGAGGCCTGTCACCCAGCGGTGCTTCGGGGCGTAATTTTACGTGCAGCAATGAGGATAATCCTCAAATTCTGGACCCGATCCGTGTAATTACTACCATCATCTTTCAACTTTGCTTTCTCAAGGCAGCATTAAAATTCAACGGAACAACAGCACGAGCCATCTATCTACGATAAACATAGACAAGCAAAATACTATCGGTACTAAGTTCATGATAAATTTAAGTTTAATTAATCATATTAAAACCTCCCACTTAGGCAGACATCTCTCTAGTCATCTAAGTGATTCGTGATCAAATCAACTAAACCATGTCCGATCATCACGTGAGATGGAGTAGTTTCAATGGTGAACATCACTATGTTGATCATATCTACTATATGATTCACGCTCGACCTTCGGTCTCCGTGTTCGAGGCCATATCTGTTATATGCTAGGCTCGTCAAGTTTAACTGAGTATTCGCGTGTGGAACTGTTTTGCACCGTTGTATTTGAGCGTGAGAGCCTATCACACCCGATCATCACGTGGTGTCTCGGCACGAAGAACTTTCATAGCGGTGCATACTCGGGAGAACACTTCTTGATAATTTTGTGAGAGATCATCTTATAATGCTACCGTCAATCAAAGCAAGATAAGATGCATAAAGGATAAACATCACATGCAATCAATATAAGTGATATGATATGGTCATCATCATCTTGTGCTTGTGATCTCCATCGCTGAAGCAACCGTCATGATCACCATCGTCACGGTAGCGACACCTTGATCTCCATCGTAGCATCGTTGTCGTCTAGCCAACTATTGCTTCTCGACTATCGCTCTGCTTAGTGATAAAGTAAAGCAATTACATAGCTTTGCATTTCATACAATAAGCGACAACCATATGGCTCCTGCCGATTGCCGATAACTTCGGTTACAAAACATGATCATCTCATACAATAAAATATAGCATCACGTCTTGACCATATCACATCACAACATGCCTGCAAAAACAAGTTAGGCGTCCTCTACTTTGTTGTTGCAAGTTTTACGTGGCTGCTACGGGCTGAGCAAGAACCGTTCTTACCTCGCATCAAAACCACAGCGATACTTCGTCAAATAGACTCGTTTAACCTTCTCAAGGACGGGCGTAGCCACTCGATTCAACTAAAGTGAGAGAGCGAGACACCGCCGGTCACCTTTAAGCAACGAGTGCTCGGGCGGTGAAACCAGTCTCGCGTAAGCGTCTGGCGTAATGTCGGTCGGGCGCTTCATCTCACAATACCGCTGAACCAAAGTATGACATGCTGGTAGGCGGTATGACTTGTATCGTCCACAACTCACTTGTGTTCTACTCGTGCACATGACATCAACGCATAAAACCAGGCTCGGATGCCCTTTGTTGGGGAGCGTAGTAATTTCAAAAATTTTCCTCACGATCACGCCAAGACCATGGTGATGGCATAGCGAGAGGGAGAAGTGTCGTCCACGTACCCTCGTAGACCCGAAAGCGGGCGTTATAACAACGCGGTTGATGTAGTCGTGCGTCTTCACGATCCGACCGATCCAAGCACCGAGCGTCGGCACCTCCGAGTTACGCACGTTCAGCTCGATGGCGATCCCGGACTCGATCCAGCAAGTGTCGAGGATGAGTTCCGTCAACCGCAGCGGCGTGGTGGCGATGTTGATGCTCCACCGGCGCGGGGCCGCCTAAGCTCATGACGATATGACTTCTCGGTGCAGGGCTTCGCCTAAGCTCATGACGATATGACGAAGTGGAATATGGTGGAAGGGCACCGCACACGACTAAGGAAGATCCGTAGATCAACTTGTGTCATGGGGTGCCCCTGCCTCCGTATATAAAGAGCCAAGAAGTGCGGCCAGCCTAGGGGAGGGCGCTGGAGAGTCCTACTCCCAGGGAGTAGGACTCCCCCTGTCCTAGTTGGAGTAGGATTGGGGAGGGAAGAGGAAGAGGCGCGCCCCCTCTCCTTGTCCTATTCGGACTAGAGGGGAGGCGCGCAGCCACTGCCGGCCCTTCCTCTTCTCCTTGTGGCCCATGAAGGCCCATATACCCCCGGGGTTCGGTAACCCCGGTGTTCGATAACTTCCTGTTTTCACTCGGAACCCTTCGAAGTCAAACATAGGCTTCAATATATCAATCTTTATGTCTCGACCATTTGAGACTCCTCGTCATGTCGTGATCACATCCGGGACTCGAACAAACTTGGTGCATCAATACTTATAAACTCATAATGAGCTGTCATCGAAGCGTTAAGCGTGCGGACCCTACGGGTTCGAGAACTATGTAGACATGACCTAGAACCATTCTCGGTCAATAACCAATAGCGGAACCTGGATGCCCATATTGGTTCCTACATATTCTCTGAAGATCTTTATCGGTCAAAGCGCATAACGACATCGTTGTTCCCTTTGTCATCGGTATGTTACTTACGAGATTCGATCGTCGGTATCAATACCTAGTTCAATCTCGTTACAGTAAATCTCTTTACTCGTTCCGTAATACATCATCTCACAACTAACTCATTAGTTGTAATGCTTGCAAAGGCTTAAGTGATGTGTATTACCGAGAAGGCCTAGAATACCTCTCCGACAATCGGAGTGACAAAACCTAATCTCGAAATCGCCAACCCAACAAGTACCTTTGGAGACACTGTAGTACTCCTTTATAATCACCCGATTCGTTGTGGCGTTTGGTAGTACCAAAGTGTTCCTCCGGTAAGCAGGAGTTGCATAATCTCATAGTTATAGGAACATGTATGGGTCATGAAGAAAGCATTAACATACTAAGCGATCAAGTGTTAAGCTAACGGAATGGGTCATGTCAATCAGATCATTCAACTAATGATGTGACCTTGTTAATCAAATAACAACTCCTTGTTCATGGTTAGGAAACATAACCATCTTTGATTAACAAGCTAGTCAAATAGAGGCATACTAGTGACATCTTGTTTGTCTATATATTCACACATGTATTATGTTTCCGGTTAATACAATTCTAGCATGAATAATAAACATTTATCATGATATAAGGAAATAAATAATAACTTTTATTATTGCCTCTAGGGCATATTTCCTTCACGTAACCCTTTACGACGAGCTCTTCGTCACCTCCATAAACGAGAAACATGTCCTTTGTCCTTTTCGGTACCAGGATATTCTTGACCGCTGTCCGGTGTTCCTTGCGGGATTACTTTGGTACCTTCCTACCAAACTTACGGCAAGGTTTACATCAGGTTTGGTACACAGCATGGCATACATAATAGATCCTATGGCTGAGGCATAGGGATGACACTCATCTCTTCTTTATCTTTTGCCGTGGTGGGGCATTGAGCTGAGCTCAATCTCACACCTTACCAAAACAGGCAAGAACCCTTCTTGGACTGATCCATTTGAACTTCTTCAAAATCTTATCAAGGTATGTGCTTTGTGAAAGACCTATGAGGCGTCTCGATCTATCTCTATAGATCTTGATGCCTAATATATAACAACTTCTCCAAGGTCCTTCATTGAAAACACTTATTCAAGTAGGCCTTAATGCTGTCCAAGAATTCTATATCATTTCCCATCAAAAGTATGTCATCTACATATAATATGAGAAATGCTCTGAGCTCCCACTCACTTTCTTGTAGCAGAGCTTCTCCATAAGTCTGCATAAACTAAGCGCTTTGATCATCTCATCAAGCGAATGTTCTAACTCGAGATGCTTGCACCAGCCCATAAATGGATCATTTGGAGCTTGCATACTTTATCGACATTCTTAGGATCGACAAAACCTTACGGCTGTATCATATCAGCTCTTCCTTAAGATAACCGTTAAGGGCAGCTGTTTTGGCGTCCATCGCCATATCTCATAATCATAGTATCGGCAATTGCTAACATGATTGAGACGGACTTAAGCTTAGCTATGGGAGAAAAAGTCTCATCGTAGTTAATCCCTTGAACTTGCCGATAACCCTTAGCGACTAGTCGAGCTTTATAAATGGTGACATTACCATCGCGTCCGTCTTCCTCTTAAAGATCCATTTGTTTTCTATCGCTCGCCGATCATCGGGCAAGCCGGTCAAAGTCCACACTTTGTTTTCATACATGGATTCTATCTCGGACTTCATGGCTTCTAGCCATTTGTTGGAATCTGGGCCGCCATCGCTTCTTCATAGTTGAAGGTTCATTGTTGTCTAACAACATGATTTCCGGAGACAGGGTTGCGTACCACTGCAGTGCGGGCGTGTCCTAGTGGACCTCTGAGTTGGTAGCAACTTGATCCGAAGTACCTTGATCATCATCATGAATTTCCTCTTGGTTGGTGTAGGCATCACGGGAACATTTTCTGAGCTGCACTACTCTCTGTTCAAGAGGTAGTACTTCATCGAGTTCTACTTTCCTCCACTTACTTCTTTCGAGAGAAACTCTTTTCGAAAGGTTCCGTTCTTGGCAACAAAGATCTTGCCCTCGGATCTTAAGTAGAAGGTATACCCAATGGTTTCTTTAGGGTATCCTATGAAGGCGCATTTTTCCGACTTGGGTTCGAGCTTTTCAGGTTGAAGTTTCTTGACATAAGCATCGCATCCCCAAACTTTTAGAAGCGACGACTTAGGTTTCTTCCCAAACCATAATTCATACGGTGTCGTCTCAGCGGACTTAGGCGGTGCCCTATTTAAAGTGAATGTAGCTGTCTCTAGGCGTATCCCCAAAATGATAGCGGTAAATCGGTAAGAGACATCATAGACCGCACCATATCCAATAGAGTGCGATTCGACGTTCGGACACACCATTCTGCTGAGGTGTTCGGTGGCGTTAGTTGTAAACGATTCCACATTTTCTTAAGTGTGTACCAAATTCGTGACTTAAATATTCTCCTCCACGATCTGATCGTAAGAATTTTATCTTTCGGTCCGTTGATTCTCTACTTCATTCTGAAATTCCTTGAACTTTTCAAGGTCTCAGACTTGTGTTTCATCAAGTAGACATACCCATATCTACTCAAGTCATCTGTGAGAGTGAGAACATACGATACCCTCCATGAGCCTCAACGCTCATTGGACCGCTTTTACATCGGTATGTATGATTTCCAACAAGTTGGTTGCTCGCTCCATTGTTAGGAGAAGCGAGTCTTGGTCATCTTGCCCATGAGGCATGGTTAGCATGTGTCAAATGATTCATAATCTAAAGACTCCAAAAGTCCATCGGCATGGAGCTTTTCCATGCGCTTGACACCAATGTGACCAAGCGGCAGTGCCACAAGTATGTGGGACTATCGTTATCAAATTTACATCTTTTGGTATTCACACTATAAACATGTGTAATACCACGCTCGAAATTCATTAAGAATAAACCATTGACCATCGAGACATGACCATAATACATATCTCTCATATAAATAGAACAACCATTATTCTCGGTTTAAATGAGTAGCCATCTTGCATTAAACAAGATCCGGATACAATATTCATGCTCAAACTTGGCACCAAATAACAATTATTAAGGTTCATAACTAATCCGTAGGTAAATGAAGAGGTAGCGTGCCGTGGCGATCACATCGACTCTGGAACCATTCCCGCGCATCGTCACCTCGTCCTTTGCCGACTTCCGCTTATTCGCAGCTCTGCTTGTGAGTTACAAATATGAACAGCGACACGGTATCAAATACCCGGGAGTTACTACTGATCTTGGCAAAGTACACATCAATTACATGTATATCAAATATACCTTTGGTGTTGCGGCCTTCTTGTCCGCTAAGTATTTGGGGCAGTTCCGCTTCGATGACCCCTCCTTGCAATAAAAGCACTCGGTCTCGGGCTTGGGTCCATTCTTTGACTTCTTCCGGCAACTTGCTTGCAGGGCGGCAACCTCCTTGCCGTCCTTCTTGAAGTTCTTCTTGCCCTTGCCCTTCTTAAACTTAGTGGTCTTATTGACCATCAACACTTGATGTTCTTTCTTGATCTCAACCTCGGTGACTTGACATAGAGAACACTTCAGGAATGGTCTTTACCATCCCACGCATGTTGTAGTTCATCACAAAGCTCTTGTAGCTTGGTGGGGAGCATTGGAGGATTCATCAATGACCGCCTCATCGGGGAGGTTAATATTCAGCTGGGTCATACGGTTGTGCTTGAGACATCTTGAGAATGTGCTCCTTGTGAACTGTTTTCCTCCATCTTACAACTATAGAACTTGCCGGAGATGTCATATCTCGACCGAGGCGTGAGCTTGGAAAACAAGTTTCAGCTCCTCGAACATCTCATATGCTCCGTGATGCTCAAAGCGCTTTTGGAGCCCGGTTCTAAGCTGTAAAGCATGCCGCCTTTGAGCGAGGAGTAATCATCGGCCTGAGACTGCCAAGCATTCATAATGTCTTGGTTCTGCAGAGACAGGGCGTCACCTAGCGGTCCTTCTAGGACATATTGTTTCCTAGCAGCTATGAGGATGATCCTCAAGTTCGGACCCAGTCCGTATAGTTGCTGCCGTCATCTTTCAGCTTGGTTTTCTCTAGGAGCAGCGTTGAAGTTCAAGTTGACATGGCGTTGGCCATTTGATCTACAGGACATATCATTCAAAGTTTTAGACTAAGTTCATGATAATTAAGTTCATCTAATCAAGTTATTTAAATGAACTCCCACTCAGATTTGACATCCCTCTAGTCATCTAAGTGTTACGATCCGAGTCGACTAGCCGTGTCCGATCATCACGTGAGGCGGACTAGTCTCGTCGGTGAACATTCTCATGTTGATCGTATCTTCCATCGACTCGTGTTCGACCTTCGGTCTCCGTGTTCGAGGCCATGTCTGTACATGCTAGGCTCGTCAAGTAAACCCTAAGTGTTTTCGCGTGTGTAAATCTGTCTTACACCGTTGTATGTGAGCGTAAGAATCCATCACACCCGATCATCACGTGGTGCTTAGAAGCGACGAACTTTGTAGCGGTGCACAGTTAGAAACACTTCTTGAAATTGTTGTGAGGATCATCTTATTTACTACCGTCGTACTAAGTAAACAAGATGTATAAACATAATAAACATCACATGCAATTATATATTAGTGACATGATATGGCCAATATCATAAAGCTCCATTGATCTCCATCTTGAGGCTCCATGATCATCTTGTCACCGGCATGACACCATGATCTCCATCATCATGATCTCCATCATTGTGCCTCCATGAAGTTGTCCGCCAGCGACTACTTCTACTTCTATGGCTAGCTAGCGTTTAGCAATAAAGTAAAGTAAGTTACATGGCGTTCTTCAATGACCATGAGGTCATACAAAATTAAAGACAACTCCTATGGCTCCTGCGGTTGTCATACTCATCGACATGCAAGTCGTGATTCCTATTACAAGAACATGATCTCATACATCACAATATGTCATTCATCATTCATCACAACTTGCCATATCACATCACATGACAATTGCTGCAAAAACAAGTTAGGCGTCCTCTAATTGTTGTTGCATCTTTTACGATGGCTGCAATTGGGTTCTAGCAAAACGTTTTCTTACCTACGAATAACCACAGCGTGATCTTGTCAACTTCTATTTACCCTTCATAAGGACCCTTTTCATCGAATCAGCTCCAACTAAAGTAGGAGAGCAGACACCGCCAGCCACCTTATGCAACTAGTGCATGTTAGTTGGTGGAACCGGTCTCACGTAAGCGTCGTGTAAGGTTGGTCGGGCGCTTCATCCCACAATACCGCGGAAGCAAGATAAGACTAGTAGCGGCAAGTAAATTGACAAGATCCGCCCACAACTAAATTGTGTTCTACTCGTGCAAAGAGAACTACGCATAGACCTAGCTCATGATGCCCTTTGTTGGGGAGCGTTGCAGAAAATTAAAATTTTTCCTACGGTTTCACCAAGATCCATCTATGAGTTCTACTAAGCAGCGAGTCAAGGGAGAGTTTGCATCTACATACCACTTGTAGATCGATGCAAGCGTTCGAGGAGTGGTGATGATGAAGGCGTTCCCAGCGTGATTCGATCACCGATGACCAAGTGCTGAGCGGACAGCACCTCGCGTTCAACACTGCGTGCGGGACGGCGGCGTCTCCCGTCTTGATCCAGCAAGGAGGAAGGAGAGGTTGAGAAGATCACTCAATGGCAGCCTGACGGCGTGATGCGGATGGAGGGCTGTACTCGGCGGGGCCGCCAAGCGTATCGGAGGAGGAGAGGTGTTGGGAGGGAGGGCTGCGCCTTCAATGGTGTGTGCAGCCTCCTCTACCCCTCTATTTATAGGGGAAAGGAGGAGGGCGGCCCCTCTAGATCCATCTAGAGGCGGCGGCCAAGGGAGGGCTTGCCCCCAAGCAAGGCGCCCTTTGGGGTTCCCCCTCAACCCTAGGCGCATGGGCCAAGGGAGGGTGCGCCCAGCCATGAGGGCTGGCTGCCCCACGCAGCCAAGTGGCCCCCCAAAGGGTGTCCCCTCCGGTGGTCCTCGGAACCCTTAGGTGGACCCTCCATAAAACCGATATGACCGAAACTTTTCGGTGTCCGTTTGATGACTTCCATATATAAATCTTTACCTCCGGACCATTCCGGAACTCCTCGTGATGTCGGGATCTCATCGGGACTCGAACAACATTCGGTAATCACATACAAGTCTTCCTATTAACCCTAAGCGCCACCGAACCTTAAGTGTGTAGACCCTACGGGTTGGAGACATCTGAACATGGCCGGGACACTCTCGGTCAATAACCAACAGCGGGATCTGGATACCCATGTTGGCTCCACATGCTCCTCGATGATGTCATCGGATGAACCACGATGTCTAGGGTTCAAGCAACCCGTATGCTATTCCCTTTGTCTTGATCGGTATGTTACTTGCAGAGACTTCGATCGTCGGTATCCCAATACCTCGTTTAATCTCGTTACCGGCAAGTCACTTTACTCGTACCGTAATGCATGATCCGTGACCGGACACTTGGTCACTTTGAGCTCATTATGATGATGCACTACGAGTGGGCCCGGTGATACCTCTCCGTCATGCGGGTGACAAATCCTGTCTCGATCCGTGTCAACCAGAGACACTTTGGAGATACTGTAATGCACCTTTATAGTCACCCGATTCGTTGTGGCGTTTGGTACACCAAAGCATTCCACGGTATCCGGGAGTTACGATCTCACGGTCTAAGGAAGAGATACTTGACATTGGAAAAGCTCTAGCAAAAGCGAACTACGATCTTTGTGCTATGCTTAGGATTGGGTCTTGTCCATCACGTCATTCTCTAATGGCGTGATCCGTTATCAATGACATCGATGTCCATAGTCAGAAACCATGACTATCTGTTGACCAACGAGCTAGTCTACTAGAGGCTTACTAGGGACGTATTGTAGTCTATGTATTCACCGTGTATTACGATTTCCGGATAATACTGTTATAGCATGAATAAAGACAATTATCATGAACAAGGAAATATAATAATAATGCTTTTATTATTGCCTCTAGGGCATATTTCCAACAGTCTCCCACTTGCACTAGAGTCAATAATCTAGTTTACATTGTGATGAATCGAACACCCATAGAGTTACGGTGTTGATCATGTTTTGCCCTTGGAAGAGGTTTAGTCAGCGGATCTGCGACATTCAGATCCGTATGCACTTACAAATTTCTATGTCTCCATCCTGAACATTTTCACGGATGGAGTTGAGCGGCAACTTGATGTGCCTGGTCTTCTTGTGAAACCTGGGCTCCTTGGCAAGTGCAATAGCTCGGTGTTGTCCGAGAAGAGTTTGATCGGCCCGACGCATTGGGTATGACTCCTAGGTCGGTGATGAACTCCTTCACCCAAATTGCTTCATCGCTGCCTCCGAGGCTGCCATGTACTCCGCTTCACATGTAGATCCGCCACGGCGCTCTGCTTGCAGCTGCACCAGCTTCTTGCTCCACCATTCAACATATACCGTATCCGGTTTGTGACTTAGAGTCATCGGATCGTGTCGAAGCTAAGCGTCGGCGTAACCCTTCTGACGAGCTCTTCGTCACCTCCATAAGCGAAACATGTCCTTTGTCCTTTTCGGTACTTCAGGATATTCTTGACCGCTGTCCGGTGTTCCTTGCGGGATTACTTTGGTACCTTCCTACCAAACTTACGGCAAGGTTTACATCAGTGCAGTACACAGCATGGCATACATAATAGATCCTATGGCTGAGGCATAGGGATGACACTCATCTCTTCTTTATCTTTTGCCGTGGTGGGCATTGAGCTGAGCTCAATCTCACACCTTACAAAACAGGCAAGAACCCTTCTTGGACTGATCCATTTGAACTTCTTCAAAATCTTATCAAGGTATGTGCTTTGTGAAAGACCTATGAGGCGTCTCGATCTATCTCTATAGATCTTGATGCCTAATATATAAGCAACTTCTCCAAGGTCCTTCATTGAAAACACTTATTCAAGTAGGCCTTAATGCTGTCCAAGAATTCTATATCATTTCCCATCAAAAGTATGTCATCTACATATAATATGAGAAATGCTCTGAGCTCCCACTCACTTTCTTGTAGCGCATGCTTCTCCATAAGTCGCATAAACCAAGCGCTTTGATCATCTCATCAAAGCGAATGTTCTAACTCGAGATGCTTGCACCAGCCCATAAATGGATCATTGGAGCTTGCATACTTTGTCGACATTCTTAGGATCGACAAAACCTTACGGCTGTATCATATCAGCTCTTCCTTAAGATAACCGTTAAGGCAGCTGTTTTGGCGTCCATCGCCATATCTCATAATCATAGTATCGGCAATTGCTAACATGATTGAGACGGACTTAAGCTTAGCTACGGGAGAAAAAGTCTCATCGTAGTCAATCCCTTGAACTTGCCGATAACCCTTAGCGACAAGTCGAGCTTTATAAATGGTGACATTACCATCGCGTCCGTCTTCCTCTTAAAGATCCATTTGTTTTCTATCGCTCGCCGATCATCGGGCAAGTCGGTCAAAGTCCACACTTTGTTTTCATACATGGATTCTATCTCGGACTTCATGGCTTCTAGCCATTTGTTGGAATCTGGGCCGCCATCGCTTCTTCATAGTTGAAGGTTCATTGTTGTCTAACAACATGATTTCCGGAGACAGGGTTGCCGTACCACTGCAGTGCGGGCGTGTCCTAGTGGACCTCTGAGTTCAGTAGCAACTTGATCCGAAGTACCTTGATCATCATCATGAATTTCCTCTTGGTTGGTGTAGGCATCACGGGAACATTTTCTGAGCTGCACTACTCTCTGTTCAAGAGGTAGTACTTCATCGAGTTCTACTTTCCTCCACTTACTTCTTTCGAGAGAAACTCTTTTCGAAAGGTTCCGTTCTTGGCAACAAAGATCTTGCCCTCGGATCTTAAGTAGAAGGTATACCCAATGGTTTCTTTAGGGTATCCTATGAAGATGCATTTTCGACTTGGGTTCGAGCTTTTCAGGTTGAAGTTTCTTGACATAAGCATCGCATCCCCAAACTTTTAGAAAGCGACAGCTTAGGTTTCTTCCCAAACCATAATTCATACGGTGTCGTCTCAGCGGACTTAGGCGGTGCCCTATTTAAAGTGAATGTAGCTGTCTCTAGGCGTATCCCCAAAATGATAGCGGTAAATCGGTAAGAGACATCATAGACCGCACCATATCCAATAGAGTGCGATTCGACGTTCGGACACACCATTCTGTTGAGGTGTTCGGTGGCGTTAGTTAATAAACGATTCCACATTTTCTTAAGTGTGTACCAAATTCGTGACTTAAATATTCTCCTCCACGATCTGATCGTAAGAATTTTATCTTTCGGTCACGTTGATTCTCTACTTCATTCTGAAATTCCTTGAACTTTTCAAGGTCTCAGACTTGTGTTTCATCAAGTAGACATACCCATATCTACTCAAGTCATCGTGAGAGTGAGAACATAACGATACCCTCCATGAGCCTCAACGCTCATTGGACCGCACACATCGGTATGTATGATTTCCAACAAGTTGGTTGCTCGCTCCATTGTTAGGAGAAGCGAGTCTTGGTCATCTTGCCCATGAGGCATGGTTAGCATGTGTCAAATGATTCATAATCTAAAGACTCCAAAGTCCATCAGCATGGAGCTTCTTCATCGCTTGACACCAATGTGACCAAAGGCGGCGATGCCACAAGTATGTGGGACTATCGTTATCAACTTTACATCTTTTGGTATTCACACTATAAACATGTGTAATACTACGCTCGAGATTCATTAAGAATAAACCATTGACCATCGAAGCATGACCATAATACATATCTCTCATATAAATAGAACAACCATTATTCTCGGTTTAAATGAGTAGCCATCTTGCATTAAACAAGATCCGGATACAATATTCATGCTCAAACTTGGCACCAAATAACAATTATTAAGGTTCATAACTAATCCGTAGGTAAATGAAGAGGTAGCGTGCCGTGGCGATCACATCGACTCTGGAACCATTCGGCAGCGCATCGTCACCTCGTCCTTTGCCGACTTCCGCTTATTCGCAGCTCTGCTGTGAGTTACAAATATGAACAGCGGCACGGTATCAAATACCGGGAGTTACTACGATCTTGGCAAAGTACACATCAATTACATGTATATCAAATATACCTTTGGTGTTGCGGCCTTCTTGTCCGCTAAGTATTTGGGGCAGTTCCGCTTCGATGACCCTCCTTGCAATAAAAGCACTCGGTCTCGGGCTTGGGTCCATTCTTTGACTTCTTCCGGCAACTTGCTTGCGGTAGCGGCAACCTCCTTGCCGTCCTTCTTGAAGTTCTTCTTGCCCTTGCCCTTCTTGAACTTAGTGGTCTTATTGACCATCAACACTTGATGTTCTTTCTTGATCTCAACCTCGGTGACTTGAGCATAGAGAACACTTGAGGAATGGTCTTTACCATCCCCTGCATGTTGTAGTTCATCACAAAGCTCTTGTAGCTTGGTGGGAAGCGGCTGGAGGATTCATCAATGACCGCCTCATCGGGGAGGTTAATATTCAGGTGGGTCATACGGTTGTACAGCGGACATCTTGAGAATGTGCTCCTTGTGAACTGTTTTCCTCCATCTTACAACTATAGAACTTGTCGGAGATGTCATATCTCTCGACCGGCGTGAGCTTGGAAAACAAGTTTCAGCTCCTCGAACATCTCATATGCTCCGTGATGCTCAAAAGCGCTTTTGGAGCCCGGTTCTAAGCTGTAAAGCATGCCGCCTTGAGCGAGGGTAATCATCGACCGAGACTGCCAAGCATTCATAATGTCTTGGTTCTGCAGGACGGGGCGTCACCTAGCGGTCCTTCTAGGACATATTGTTTCCTAGCAGCTATGAGGATGATCCTCAAGTTCGGACCCAGTCCGTATAGTTCTGCCGTCATCTTTCGACTTGGTTTTCTCTAGGAGCGTTGAAGTTCAAGTTGACATGGCGTTGGCCATTTGATCTACAAGACATATCATTCAAAAGTTTTAGACTAAGTTCATGATAATTAAGTTCATCTAATCAAATTATTTAAATGAACTCCCACTCAGATTTGACATCCCTCTAGTCATCTAAGTGTTACGATCCGAGTCGACTAGCCGTGTCCGATCATCACGTGAGGCGGACTAGTCTCGTCGGTGAACATTCTCATGTTGATCGTATCTTCCATCGACTCGTGTTCGACCTTCGGTCTCCGTGTTCGAGGCCATATCTGTACATGCTAGGCTCGTCAAGTAAACCCTAAGTGTTTTCCGTGTGTAAATCTGTCTTACACCCGTTGTATGTGAGCGTAGAATCCATCACACCCGATCATCACGTGGTGCTTAGAAGCGACGAACTTTGGCAGCGGTGCACAGTTAGGAAACACTTCTTGAAATTGTTGTAAGGATCATCTTATTTACTACCGTCGTTCTAAGTAAACAAGATGTATAAACATAATAAACATCACATGCAATTATATAGTAGTGACATGATATGGCCAATATCATAAAGCTCCATTGATCTCCATCTTGGGGCTCCATGATCATCTTGTCACCGGCATGACACCATGATCTCCATCATCATGATCTCCATCATTGTGCCTCCATGAAGTTGTCCATAGCGACTACTTCTACTTCTATGGCTAGCAGCGTTTAGCAATAAAGTAAAGTAAGTTACATGGCGTTCTTCAATGACACGAGGTCATACAAAATTAAAGACAACTCCTATGGCTCCTGCGGTTGTCATACTCATCGACATGCAAGTCGTGATTCCTATTACAAGAACATGATCTCATACATCACAATATGTCATTCATCATTCATCACAACTTGGCCATATCACATCACATGACAATTGCTGCAAAAACAAGTTAGGCGTCCTCTAATTGTTGTTGCATCTTTTCGATGGCTGCAATTGGGTTCTAGCAAGAACGTTTTCTTACCTACGAATAACCACAGCGTGATCTTGTCAACTTCTATTTACCCTTCATAAGGACCCTTTTCATCGAATCCGCTCCAACTAAAGTAGGAGAGCAGACACCCGCCAGCCACCTTATGCAACTAGTGCATGTTAGTCGGTGGAACCGGTCTCACGTAGCGTGCGTGTAAGGTTGGTCGGGCGCTTCATCCCACAATACCGCGGAAGCAAGATAAGACTAGTAGCGGCAAGTAAATTGACAAGATCCGCCCACAACTAAATTGTGTTCTACTCGTGCAAAGAGAACTACGCATAGACCTAGCTCATGATGCCCTTTGTTGGGGAGCGTTGCAGAAAATTAAAATTTTTCCTACGGTTTCACCAAGATCCATCTATGAGTTCTACTAAGCAGCGAGTCAAGGGAGAGTTTGCATCTACATACCACTTGTAGATCGATGCGGAGGCGTTCGAGGAGTGGTGATGATGAAGGCGTTCCCAACATGATTCCGATCACCGATGACCAAGTGCTGAGCGGACAGCACCTCCGCGTTCAACACACGTGCGGGACGGCGGCGTCTCCTTCGTCTTGATCCAGCAAGGAGGAAGGAGAGGTTGAGAAGATCACTCAATGGCAGCCTGACGGCGTGATGCGAGATGGAGGGCTGTACTCGGCGGGGCCGTAGCGTGTGCGAAGGAGGAGAGGTGTTGGGGAGGGAGGGCTGCGCCTTCAATGGTGTGTGCAGCCCTCCCTCTACCCCTCTATTTATAGGGGAAAGGAGGAGGGCGGCCCCTCTAGATCCATCTAGAGGCGGCGGCCAAGGGAGGGCTTGCCCCCAAGCAGGGCGCCCTTTGGGGTTCCCCCTCAACCCTAGGCGCATGGGCCAAGGGAGGGTGCGCCCAGCCATGAGGGCTGGCTGCCCCATGCAGCCAAGTGCCCCCCAAAGGGGTGTCCCCTCCGGTGGTCCTCCGGAACCCTTCGGTGGACCCTCCATAAACCGATATGACCGAAACTTTTCCGGTGTCCGTTTGATGACTTCCATATATAAATCTTTACCTCCGGACCATTCGGAACTCCTCGTGACGTCCGGGATCTCATCCGGGACTCGAACAACATTCGGTAATCACATACAAGTCTTCCTATTAACCCTAAGCGCCGAGACCTTAAGTGTGTAGACCCTACGGGTTGGAGACATCTGAACATGACCGGGCGCTCTCGGTCAATAACCAACAGCGGGATCTGGATACCCATGTTGGCTCCCACATGCTCCTCGATGATGTCATCGGATGAACCACGATGTCTAGGGTTCAGGCAACCCCGTATGCTATTCCCTTTGTCTTGATCGGTATGTTACTTGCCCGAGACTCGATCGTCGGTATCCCAATACCTCGTTTTAATCTCGTTACCGGCAAGTCACTTTACTCGTACCGTAATGCATGATCCCGTGACCAGACACTTGGTCACTTTGAGCTCATTGTGATGATGCACTACCGAGTGGGCCCAGTGATACCTCTCCGTCATACGGAGTGACAAATCCCTGTCTCGATCCGTGTCAACCCAACAGACACTTTCGGAGATACCTGTAATGCACCTTTATAGTCACCCGATTCGTTGTGGCGTTTGGTACACCAAAACATTCCTCGGTATCGGGAGTTACGATCTCACGGTCTAAGGAAGAGATACTTGACATTGGAAAAGCTCTAGCAAAAGCGAACTACGATCTTTGTGCTATGCTTAGGATTGGGTCTTGTCCATCCGTCATTCTCTAATGGCGTGATCCGTTATCAATGACATCGATGTCCATAGTCGAAACCATGACTATCTGTTGACCAACGAGCTAGTCTACTAGAGGCTTACTAGGGGCGTATTGTAGTCTATGTATTCACCGTGTATTACGATTTCCGGATAATACAGTTATAGCATGAATAAAGACAATTATCATGAACAAGGAAATATAATAATAATGCTTTTATTATTGCCTCTAGGGCATATTTCCAACAGTTCTTTCATCCTTTGATCACTGACAGTACTTCCCATCTCTCCGCCTCGGCAAATGCCTTTCAATAATGCGCTCATAGTTGCCTTTCGGCGGAGACTTGGGTGGTTTTGTCGGGGCAGCCAATCTGCGCTTCGCTTTGGCCGGATCTACCTTCTCCTCCGGTGGATGTCTCTTTGCTTTCAACCCTTGAAACCAGTCATCCACTTGATGCACGCACGATCTTCGCGTTTTCCTCCTCGCTCCTCTCGTGCGGTAACTTCTGCAGAGTCTTGAGAAGGACCGAATCTATATCCTCCGCCTTTGGCTGTCTTGCTAGGCGCCCGGCAGAGCAGGCGAGGCGGATGTCTTCTTTCCTTGCTTACGGCGGAGGAGAAGGACTACTGACAGCGCGGAGCAAGCGGGCGGCGGCGGGTCTCTTCCGCCCTTGGCGTGAGGCGAGAAGGAGGAGGCTGGCTGCCGGGCCGCGGTGCGGCGGAGAAGAGGCAGTGCCGCCGCGCCGGAGAAAGAGCCGGCGAGTGCCCTGATCGTCCCTCGCCCGGAGGAGGCGGTGGAGGCGGTGTGCCTGACTTCGCGGAGGAGGAGGAGGGCGGTGGAGGCGGAGTGCCTGACTTCGCGGAGGAGGAGGAGGCGGAGGCGTCAGTTCGGAAGGTTGATGAGATCCTTCCGCCATAGGCATGGAGTCTTGAGCAGAACCCAGCCGATACTCCCTTCACGGTAGGGTGGTCAAGCGGAGCTCCTCAAATCCCTCCGTTATTTCGCCGACCATCACCTTAGCATATCATACGGAATCGGCGGCGGTGAAAAGTTGAGTCGGGTTTAGTGGGATAAGCAGAGCCAACAGCCGCCTTGACCTTTAAATTGCTCCATTGCGCCATAAGGTGGCAACTTTCAGCATCCGTGATAGCATCCACGGGATAGCTGGCGAGGGCCGTCAAGGCATGCTGCTCTGGCTGAAGCAGCTCGGTGGAAACCACGCTGCTTCTCCGTTGAGATGGCGGGGTAACCGGGAAGCTTTGGCAGGTCGTTTGTTGTGATCGGCTGCTTCTCGTTCCTCTTCTCGTTCCTCTAGCCCCATTACCCTTTCGTGCAGCGCTGCATTAGGCTCTGCTCGGTTTCTTCCTCCTCTTATGGGTTTTGTAACCCCTGCGTCGAAATCCAGCCTTCCACGAAAGGGAGCTGGCGTGCCTCGTGTCCGTCCGAGTGCTCGGATTCCGAGGGCCATTGTGAGCTCGTCCTTCTTCACATGCGGAGCGAACTTCCCTTGCTGCGCTGCTTCGATATAATGCTTAAGCCTCTTGGTGGTATGTCCAATTGTTCGTCCGTCCAAATGCACTTCCCGTTATAGGGTCAAGGATCCATGGCCCGAAGAACCAAGTCCGGCAATGGTGCGGCAGTTCATTGTCTCGGGTTCGATCCCTTTATCAAGCAGATCATTCTCAGCCTTGGCCCACTTAGGCGGGCTATGAGGTAACCACGACCCGTGCGATGATGAAGCTTCTTCTTCGCAGCATTTCTCTTGTTTGTCGCTGACATCTTTTTACTCTTTTCCGATGTCTTGTAGGCCACAAATGCGGGCGATCATCTCGATCTTCTCATATTTGCCGTGAATTCTGGTGTCTCATTTTTTTCGACATACGTATTGAGGTCTTTCTTCCAATTCCTGAATAGTTCTGCCATCTTCTTAAGAGCAAAGACTTGATTAATGGCTCTATTACTGGCTTCTCGGATCATCCTCTGGCGGTAGGGTAAATTTGACTTCAGCTTAGTCAAAGATCATTTTCTGCATATCATTGACACAAGACACCTCGGGGTCTTCGTTCTTAGGCTTATACCATTGGTGGATGCTGATCGGGATCTTGTCCCTAACGAGAACCCCTTTGAGCAACAAATGCCTTCTTTGTCGGTAGGGTTCAATCGGTTGGCCGTCGCGCGATTTGTATGATCTCAAACTTTTCATCCGAGCTCAACTTTTCTTGGGCCTCGTCTCTTTACGAAGTTGTGCTTGATCTGAAGGCTAGAAAAAGAACAAAGGCGAGAGTTAATTAATATGTGTACATATATACCAAAACAAAGGCGAGAGCTAGTTAGCACAGGCTTAACTAATATATATACCTGGCGGACTCGGTTTGGTGATCACGGAGCCGTCTTCACGGTCTACTTCTGCACCCTCTGCTTCTTGCTGCGGCATTGGGTCGCCAGACCATGTAAATCATAGCCAGCTGCTTCTTCACCCTCTCCTTCCGGACCATCGTTGTCGGCGTTGAGAAACATCATCGAGGAGGCGGCATCACTTCGTGTGCGATTATGTCCCTCAACAACGCTTCTTGTGCTTCGTCTCGGGGGTGTCCATAGTTTCTACAAATATTTACAACATGGCAATTATTATTCAAACATGACAGATATGGATATATTAGTGCCAGCGTAGAACTAGCTAGCTAATCACAATAAGGAATCATATTAGTGGCCTCGGCGCTGCTTCTCTAGGGTTTGGGGTGGCCTCGACAGCGTAATATCGACCCCCCACGTGTTGAAGCTATCGGGAGGGGTCGGCGTTGAACAGTACATCTATGTCCCACAAGTGGCGTGGGCATCGGCGCCCATGATGAGGTGTAGAGGGTCGTGGATCGCCCGGCGATCGAGGTCAAGGGTCGAAGATCGCCGAGGGTCGGGAGGTTGCCTAGTGTCAAAGTTCAACAAAACCATGTCTTCATCATTAAGCGAAAGTAACAGGTGCATGATGGTGCAAGCTCTCCAAAGTTGTTTTGGAGCAGGTCGAGATAGGATAATTAAGCTTTTTGGTACAAAGTTCAGCAAAAGGCAAATTATCCTATCAGGACTCCATTCGAGCTAACTTTGGAGAACAATACCATCATGCCATAATTACTTCGGCTAATGATAAAGCAATAATTTCTTCAATACTTTGACACTATCGGTACCCCTATCGGAAAAGGAAGAAAAGGCGAAGAAGGAAGAAGAAGAAGAAAAAAAAGAAGAAAAAAAAAAGGAGAAGAAGAAAGAATAGAGGAGAAGAAGAAAAATGAAAAAATTCTATTTTTCTTCTTCTCCTCTATTCTTCTTCTTCTCCTCTTCTTCTTCTTTTCCTCTCATTCTTTTCTTCTTCTTCTTCCTTCTTCCTTGGATCCTAGAACCCTCGAACCTCGACCCTAGAACCCTCGAACCCTAGAACCCTCAGACCCTCGACCCTAGAACCCTCGAACCCTCAAACCCTTGTGCCTCGAAACCTCGGCCGGCCTCGGCGACCCTCGACCCTCAAAACATTGACCCTCGACCCTCTGTGACCCTCTAGAGCCCTCTAGCCTAGTTCCCGGCCGTGAGCCCTCAGCGATCCTCGACACCCTGGTTCCCGATAAAAGAAGAAGAAGAAGAAGAAGAAGAAGAAGAAGAAGAAGAAGAAGAAGAAGAAATGAGAAGAAGAAAAAAAGAAGAAGAAGAAAGAAGAAGAAAAATAGAAGAAAAAAGAGAGGAGAAGAAGAAGGAAAAGGAGAAGAAGAAAAATAGAATTTTTTTCTTCTCCTCTATTCCTTCTTCTTCTCCTTTCTTCTACTTCCTCTTCTTATTTTTTCTCCTCTTCTTCTCCTTCTTCCTTCTTCCTCTTTTATTCTTTTCCTTATTTTCCTTCTTCCTCGGCGACCCTAACTCTAAACAGCACAACTTCCTCGGCGTCCCGCCTCTCTCTAATGAACAAAATAAAATCTATGAATAAAAAACATCATATTCTATGAACAAAAAACATCATATTCCATCCACATCGATCCATGCATACATCATATATATGATCATATCTATGAACAAAAAAATCATATGATCATCTATGAACAAAAAAAATCACATATATCCATACATCAATATATATACATTTATGAAAAAATCATGAACATTTATGAAAAAAAAAGATGGCGGCGGCGGGGGCAGGGCAGGTGGTCTTGAGGCTCACTTGTGGGCGGAGGCGGCGAGGTCGCGGCGAGGCGGCGGAGGCGGAGGCAGCCGAGGTCGAGGAGGCGGAGGCGACAGTGAGGCCGGGAGGCGGAGGCGACAGCGAGGTCGGGAGGCGAGGCGGCGGCAGCGAGGTCGGAGGTCGCGGAGGCATGGGCGGCGACGGCGAGGCGTGATGTGGCCCGGGTAATTAAGCTACAGTAATCCCGCTAATGATGCCCGTCACCTCGATTCTTGTGGATAAACTTCGTGTTAGTTGAACCTAGTTGAATTTCAAATTCAAAATCGAGCAAACAATAAAAGTTTTCAAATATTAAAACTAAAATGTTAGAGAGGTGACATATAAGGCATAGGTAATTATGGTGATGAAACCACATTTTTATAAAATGTTTAAATGCTCAAAGGTAAAGAAAAAAGCAGCAAAAGAAATTAGTTAAATGCCTTTTTTAGTTAATAAAATGTTGAGCTAATTTTATTTTATTGCCCGGAACTAATGGGGCAGTGGCATATTTATTAAAACTAATTTAGGAACTAGTTTTGTAGTTCATTAAACTATAATAATGTGAAACTAAGAGTAAACAAAAGAAATGAAGATAAAATACAAACATAAAAGAAAAAGGCCCCCACCCCTGGCCAGCTGGGCGAGCAGCCTGACCGGCCTACCACTAACCTAACCAGCCCACCTCCACCTTATCCCCCTCCTGCATGCAGGAGGCGGGAGGTCGTGGAGGCATCCATGGCGCCCGGGCCATGTGTAAGCCATCCACGGCCTCGTGGATGGATAAGTCAACCCAGCACCCCTGGTGAACCCTAGCAACAATCCCCTTCCTCCATCTCCCCTCGTTCCCCACGCAGCAGCGCCGCCATGGCCTCGCCGCCCGTGAATCGCGGCCACGATCGCCGCCTCGCCCGCGCGCTGCGTGTCCGTCATCACCGCCGTCGTCTTCCTCGTCGACCCGGTGGCCTCGGTGGGCTGAGGAGCCACGAATCAGCGGATCCTTCGCCCACATCTCCGGCTGCCGCGTTCTACTTCATCTCCGGCGCGGCCTCTGCTGCTACTTATCCGTCACGGGCCTACATGTGAGCCGCACGGTGAGCCCTCCGCCTCCTGCTCCTCCCGTTTTCTCCCTTGCAGCGTTATAGCTAGCTCGGTGTCGCGCGAGAGCTCACCACCGCCCGGTTAAACCGCCGCCGTGGCCATAGCCTCTGTCGTGCTCGCTGACGCGGCATCGTGCTCTGATGCTCACGAGAGCCCAGCAGCGCCGCACCTCCCTCCGTGCTTCCTAAGCGTGTTTCCGTCGGGGACCCGACAGCGTCGCCGCCGCGCTCGTCGCGGCAGCCGTCTGGTGACCCTTTGGTCCCGGGCTTGTGTCGTTACGCTTTCGCGCGCTTGAAACCGCCCGCCCTTACGGTTGCCCGATATACGCGCGCCGCCCATCCCCCCTCACGGCGAACTCCGGTGTCGCCTCTCCGTTCGCGGCGATAGCTCCGGCGACCTCGGGACGAACCACCACCACCACTAGGTGCGCCTCTTCGCGCTTGTTCGAACGAGCCTAGGTGCGCATGGATCCGTGCCCTGTGCGCAAATTCCGGCGAACTCCGGCGGGTCGGCGTCGTGCTTTTGGTGGCGGCGGCGAGCCTGCCTGCTGACACAGCACCTCGGGTCCCCCACAGGCCACCGGTGGTGGGCCAGTCCCCTGATAACAGTTGGTGAGTCGGCTAGCATTGAAACGCCCACATCTCAGCGACCTATAGGCCCCACCTAAATAAACAAATAAAAAAATAAATAGATAATTTTATAATTAATTAAATTAATTAATTAATTAAACACTAACCTCTCACTGACTACCGGGCCCCACCTGCTAATTAACCCATTTAGTTAGGTTAAACCCCCCTGTTAGTGTCCTGACAATGACATGTGGGTCCCACTGGACCCACCTGTCCGGTTTGACTGGTCAACCGACCAGTTGACCTGCTGACATCACTCTGATGTCATGCCTGCATCATCAAGTACTGTTCTGGATAATGTTCCAATTAATTAATTAATTAAATTCCAGAAATTATTAAAATCTTTTAAAAATCATATCTTTTAATCCGTAACTTCGGATTAAATTATTTTCAACATGAAAGTTGCTTAGAGCGGCGAGGCGAATCCGGATCGCGGTCCGTTAAATCGCCACACCCTAACCTATCAGACCTGCAACTTTTCCCCTCGGCTCCTTTGCGAAAACCCAAAACAGGAATACTTTCCGGATGTTTCTATAACCGATACCCCCTCATACCACGTTAGAACACGCTAGCATCGCTTCTTGACATGTCATGCATCGATATGCATCTGTTTACTTAGTATTCATTGTTTCTTCCCCTCTTCTCTCCGGTAGACTACGAGACCGGCTGCTGCTGCTGGCGGTTCGACTACGGTGTTGTGACCCTCTCTCTTGCCAAAGCAACAGGCAAGCCCCCCCTTGATCACGGATATCGCCTACTCTTCTCTATCTTGCTTGCATTAGAGTAGTGTAGCATATTCTTGCTCGAGATACTCCTATCTTGCTGCATAGCTTTGTCCTTGTTACTCTTGTTGTTACCTTTACTGCTATCCTCTTGCTTAGTATAGGATGCTAGTACTTTCATCGTGGCCCTACATCCTTGTCAAATCTGCGTGCTATACTATCGGGCCGTGATCACTCGGGAGGTGATCACGGGTATATACTATATACTTTACACTATTACATTACATTAGTCTTTGTTGGAGATGGGGGCTGAAAGGGCGGGTGGCTCCATCCCGGTAGAGGTGGGCTGGGTTCCGTGGCCCCATTGTTACTTTGTGGCGGAGGCAGCAGGCAGGTTGAGACTACAGGTGAGAGGTGGGCTGGCCTGTTCGGCGTTCGCGGATACTTGCTGCTGCGAGGTCTTGGTATTTGATCTGAGTTGGCTCTGAGCTTATCGCACTAACCATCTCTGCGGGAGTAGTTATGGGTATCCGGCGTCGTGGTATCGGCCGAAGCACTTGAGACGTCGGTGACAGGCGGCCTTGCGCCCGGATTGGACTGGAGCGCTGTTAGGCTAGAGTGCGCTTACGGCGCGTCGCATAGCGTGCAGGTGTGCTTTCGAGGCGATGGGCCCGGACCCTGGCGCTTAGGTTTAGACCGGCGTGTTGGCCTCTCTGTTGTGCCTAGGTGGGGCTGCGGCGTGTTGATCTTCAGCGGCGGGCATGACCTAGGAAAGTGTGCCGGCCAAATGGGATCAAGCGTCTTTGGGTAAGATGGTGCACCCTGCTGTGAAGTTAACCTATTCGGATAGCCGTGATCTTGATAACAGGGCGACTTGGAGTTGTACCTTGAGCTTATGACAACTAGAACCGGATACTTGATAAAACACACCCTTCCAAGTGCGGATACAACGGTGGTCGCTCTCTCTCGGGGATATGAGGAGGGATGGCGGGTAGGATATTGCTATGTGATGTTACTTGGAGGACTTGGTTTGCCTTCCTCTACTGTTGCAAGGCGGTGACGAGCGTAGTCTTCGTTAAGACTAGCTATCCCCTCTTATTACGGCATTACGTAGTTCAGTCCTTGATATGGCCCTTTACATATATCCATGCATATGTAGTGTAGCTCCTTGCTTGCGAGTACTTTGGATGAGTACTCACGATTGCCTTGTTCCCCTTTTCCCCTATCTCTACTCTATTGCTGCAACGATCGATGGAGCCCATGGTCGAGCATACCGCCTATGGCGACTACTACTCTGGAGGTGCCTACTACTACGTGCAGCGGCGGCGGCGACCGGGGAGTAGCTAGGAGGATCGAGGCAGGAGGCCTGCTCCTCTTCGTCTGTATCCCGGTTTGTGCTAGCCTTCTTAAGGCAAACTTGTTTAACTTATATGCGTACTCAGATATTGTTGCTTCCGCTGACTTCGTCTATGATTGAGCACTTGTATTCGAGCCCTCGAGGCCCTGGCTTGTATTATGATGCTTGTATGACTTATTTTATTTGTAGAGTTGTGTTGTGATATCTTCCGTGAGTCCACGATCTTGATCGTACACATTTGCGTGCATGATTAGTGTCACGATTAAATCGAAGCGTCTGAGATTGATATCGAGCCATTGCTGTAGAATCCCCTTCCACACTCCTTGGCGAAGTCGAGTCTAGACATTGCAAAACTTTTACTAACTTGGCTGTGTGCCTTACGGGCCCACGTCGCCATCGGGTGGTACTAGGATCTTTTACTCCTCGACCTTTACTCGGGACTCTGAACTCTCTTCTATTGGGTTAAATGAATTTGCTAAAAACAAAACTAACTTTAGGTTCTATAAGTACTTTCTCGGAGAGCCCCTCACTTCAGATGATGATGCGCTAATCGGAAGATTCCGAAGATACTCTCTGATGTTCTCTCGAGACTTTGTGCCCATCACTTTTGCTATTTCTGAGCACCGATAAATCCGTATGGATAACTACTTACACTTGCCGTTCGTATGATCATCCCCCATTGATCTTGTTATTACAAGATACCCCGGAGTTTCTCTATTGTTCCGAGAATACTTTGTGCCTACTGCCTAGCAGTTCTTTGCCACATGAATACTCCTTATAAATCCTCGCACTTGTCGGTATCCGCTCATCGATTGTTCATGTGTTTCACAAAAGCCTTCAAAATAATATTGATCTTCGAAAACCCTCTGGAGCCTTTGGCTCTTGAAATTCTTAACTTGCTTGCATTATGGTTAATCCCATAAGTCTCGTAGTCATATTGACATTCCTTGTCATTATCATTTTGAGTCTGTTGAATCAATATGTTTGCGAACACCATAATCATCATTGATCCTTATAAATTACCTTTACGGCTGAGCTGCCATTCTTTCAATTGGAATTGGTTCTCGACCAATCCAAGTGTAGATTGATTATACCCTAAGGCTATTCAACTTATCCATCCCTAATCGAGCATTGCTTGACCCTTGATTTAGAATCGTAATTCATTTGCATTTGACAATTGAGTTAGTCAGTTGTTTCTATAATTTGATCTCCTTGCATTCTTCTTCCTCTAGTTGAGTCTTGATGCTCACGTCGGATCCCTTGTGGACCACCAGATCCTTTGTTGGATTTTGTCGACAGCGCCCTTCATACTCAATAACCTTGTGAGCCTTTCCTCGATACATAATGCCTTTGGTAAATTGTATCCTCTGCTTTCTCAACCATGCTCGCCTTGAGCTTGAGTTAATTATTTCTAAAGATTCGGTATATGATTCCAAGAAGCCCTATGGGTTGAACATATGCCCTCACTAAACCGTATGAACCGAAAGTCTTCACGAATCATACTCTTACGGTGCTTCGCAGATAAAATTTTCAACTTTGCAACTTCATCGAGCGTGAGAAGTGAATGAAGGGTTATGCATTGGAGAAGTGGGAGTCGACCTTGAACTTGTGTTCATGCCCATGGACACGATGTAGATCTTATCATTAAAGCTTCTCTTAAATTAATTATTCCTTTGGTATATGTTCATCTTATATCGAGGATCGGCCTTTTGCAATCGTGGTTCCGACCATGTTCTCCTTTAAATACCATTTCTCGTGCAAGTTTTAGCACTTGTCTTACGTAGAGCAATAACCCCGTCCAACCTCTACTTTGATATGTCGCCGAGTATTACCTGGTATCTCGAGATTATCATGGAACTGCATAACCTCTTATGAGTTCTTCATCAAGTGCTACCTTCCACTGATTTCAATTTATCACGGGCTCTGAGTTATTAAACACTCAAAGACACCGATAAGCTGAACCGAGTCGAACTACGGTTCAACAACTCTTGATAGCTTCTATAAGTACGAGTTGGTACCCGACCACGCCATTCCTAGCCTGTTTGGCTATATCATTGTCGTGATGATTTTAAGCTGTGCTACCGGTCCTTCTTCTCGGAGCACAATTTTCGACGATGCATTAACCTTCGTCGATCCTCATCGTCATATCATTTCGCCTTGAACAACAACTTGGTTTCGAGTTTGTGTCGTACCCTTGGTTCCAATAACCTTTCACTTCATCATTACTTTGACTTGATGTAAATCGCGATCGACTACATCTTCATGAACTCTCGCGACAAAGGTGTCGTGATCGTCAACATTCGAGCTCATCCGGGATATCAATTGTATTCGTGATGAGAAAACCCATCCTTGCCCTCGATGATTTGTATTATCACCGACCACTCTATTGCCTTCCCACCAACACAAGCTTGTTCATGTTTGGTGTTATACCTTGAGTTCCTTGCTATCCAGCAATTACTCTTCTTTACCTTGGAGTATTACCATCCTTTATGTCAAGAATGTCTTGAGATTTGTTCCATCTCTTGAGAATTCTTGACATAGAAATACTCTCACCATCACCAATTCTTTCTTGGTCCCGTGTTAATTCCAACAAGTGGGCGGTGTTGTTTGGATTCTTTCCTTCTAGCAACCCTATTGCTTTGAAGTTAATGGTCACGAGTTCATTCTTAGGCTATCGATTATTGAATCACCATTACGACATTGGTCGTGCAACCCAACCCATCAGGCGCACCTTTCAACCAATGTTTACTTGTGTATGTTTTCCTCGAGCATACTTCCTTATATCATTTGATCGACAAATGTTATCTCCTTGATCCTTAATTGTGGAAGTCCACCTTTTGGGAATCTCGGTGAATTGCCGTTGAGTTCACAGACACCTCCTTGTCCTCTCTTTGGGTTAATGATGGACTCTTGTTAGCGAAATCGCTTCATAGTGCATTTCCCGAGAATCTTACAATGTCATCTCGTCAATTTCGTTGCACCTTTCCTTCTCGGGTATCCTAAGTGCGAGGTATCCGACACCAATCGGATCTGAATCTCGGTCGGATATGATGGTTGGGACAACTTTCAAGAGTTATGATGTTGATCCTTGATGACCGGTAGCATGATGTCATGCCTAGCACCCCCTGGAGGACCTATCATTATAGATTCCTTTTCAGCAGGGTTATCCATTCATCCATGAGGGAATTGTATCTGTTTCTACAAGTTATTCTGATGGATCGCCATTAGTTCAAAGTCGATCTTCACACGAAGACCATGTCAATGCTATCTCGAAGCATATACGTGATACTCGGTTTTCAACAGGAACATTTGAAGCCACGATGCTAAATTTCATTTATCATTTATCCTAACACCATTGTATGGGTAATATCATGAGATTCCTCCCCCCTTACCTAAAGAGTTTTCTACATTAAATCCTGCCACGGATATCATGCTACCTTGTCCTTGGTAAGGATATATCCCTGAAATATGTGTTTAAACACATTTTCCTTTCCATTATTACATTTAATATGATAATCATATTTTACTTTCCATTGGTTGTTTGAACCTTTCTTGGGATATATATAATCTAGCGGTGATAATCCCCTGCTTAGGTAAGCACCTCGTTGTACCACTCTGTAAGTAAGACCCTATTACTATTGTTGATGACATTAGGTAACCACCGATGGGCGAGAACCTTGCCTATTGGTCCGCCTCGTTCAGCGGCAGGAAAATGGTTCTCTTCGTCCCTCGCCCTTAGTACCTATGTTGTTGCCGACATGACCCTCAGACTCTCCTCGACATGCCTTGCTTACATGATCGAGCAGATGTCACCAACCTTCTACTTTTAACCACATGGTGGGCCCATAACCCACAGTCTCACAGGATCGAAACGACTCTCTGTACACCCTGTTGCCGAAGTTATTCCTCACGCTTGACTTCGTATGTAATTCACAGGGGTCACCTTCCTAGTAAATCTATTCGGTATCGGACACAAAACTTATTACCATTACTCGGACCCCTTTTACACTTGGTTTCGGGCATCGAATGGTTGCCTACCGCTCGAAACTTCTCATGGTACCTTCTTACTTTGCTCTCGATATTTTCTTAAGTTCCAGTTCGAGAGTTACTTTCCGCCACCTTCCTCGATGTTAGCTACCGGATAGTCAACCTTGCGGAGGTTAGTTCTGCGAATAACCCCTTACCTATTAAATAAATGCGTTGGAGTTCGAGAAAAGGCGGCAGCACCATGATGACCTGTAGCAGAGAAATGAAGATGTCAAGGTAATGGATCGACCTCTTCAGAAGATCAACCAAGGCGGGGAGATTAGTTAGGATTTCATAACCAGACCTTTCCCCTTACTCCCTCTTAAATCTGGGGCGAGATTTCTTGTAATGGAGGAGAATTGTGGCCTTGGGTAATTAAGCTATAGTAATCCCGCTAATGATGCCACGTCACCTCGATTCTTGTGGATAAACTTCGCGTTAGTTGAACCTAGTTGAATTTCAAATTCAAAATCGAGCAAACAATAAAAGTTTTCAAATATTAAAACTAAAATGTTTGAGAGGTGACATATAAGGCATAGGTAATTATGGTGATGAAACCACATTTTTATAAAATGTTTAAATGCTCAAAAGGTAAAAAACAGCAGCAAAAGAAATTAGTTAAATGCCTTTTCAGTTAATAAAATGTTGAGCTAATTTTATTTTATTGCCGGAACTAATGGGGCGTGGCATATTTATTAAAACTAATTTAGGAACTAGTTTTGTAGTTCATTAAACTATAATAATGTGAAACTAAGAGTAAACAAAAGAAATGAAGATAAAATACAAACATAAAAAAAAAAGGCCCCCACCCACAGCCATTTGGGCGAGCAGCCCACCAGCCTACCCACTAACCTAACCAGCCCACCTCCACCTTATCCCCTCCTCATGCAGGAGGCGGGAGGTCGTGGAGGCATCCATGCGCCCGGGCCATGTGCCGGCCATCCACGGCCTCGTGGATGGATAAGGTCAACCCCAACACCCCACAGGTGAACCCTAGCAACAATCCCCTTCCTCCATCTCCCCTCGTTCCCCACAGCTTGGCAGCGCCGCCATGGCCTCGCCGCCGTGGTCGCAGCCCACGATCGCCGCCTCGCCCGGCGCCTGCGTGTCCGTCATCACGCCGTCGTCTTCCTCGTCGGCCGGTGGCCTCGGTTGGCTGAGGAGCCACGAATCAGCGGATCCCCTTCGCCCACATCTCCGGCTGCGCGTTCTACTTCATCTCGGCGCCCGGCCTCTGCTGCTACTTATCCGTCACGGGCCTACGTGTGAGCCGCGGTGAGCCCTCCGCCTCCTGCTCCTCCCGTTTTCTCCCTTGCAGCGTTATAGCTAGCTTCGGTGTCGCGCCGAAGCTCACCACCGCCCGGTCGCGCCGCCGCCGTGGCCATGGCCTCTGTCGTGCTCGCTGAAGCGGCATCGTGCTCTGATGCTCACGAGGCCCAGCAGCGCCGCGCACCTCCCTCCGTGCCTCCTAAGCGTGTTTCCGTCGGGGACCCGACCGCGTCGCCGCCAGCGCTCATCGCCCGGCAGCCGTCCGGTGACCCTTTGGTCCCGGGCTTGTGTCGTTATGCTCGCGCCGCCTGAAAACTTCGCCCGCCCTTACAGTTGCCCGATAGCGCGCGCCATCGCCCATCCCCCTCACGGCGAACTCCGGCGTCCGCCTCTCCGTTAGCGGCGATAGCTCCGGCGACCTCGGGACGAACCACCACCACCACTAGATCGCCTCTTGGCGCTTGTTGAAACGAGCCTAGAGTGCGCATGGATCCGTGCCTGTGCGCAAATTCGGCGAACTCCGGTGGTCGGCGTCGTGCTTTTGGTGCCGTGGCGAGAGCCTGCCCTGTGACAGCACCTCGGGTCCCCCACAGGCCCCATTGGTGGGCCAGGTCCCCTGATAACAGTTGGTAGTCAGCTGGCATTGGCAAACGCCCCTGTCTCAGCGACCTATAGGCTGACTAAATAAACAAATAAAAAAATAAATAGATAATTTTATAATTAATTAAATTAATTAATTAAACACTAACCTCTCGCGACTCTGGGGCCCCACACTGCTAATTAACCCATTTAGTTAGGTTAAACCCCCTGTTAGTGTCACGACAATGACATGTGGGTCCCCTTGGACCCACACATGCGGTTTGATTAGTCAACCGACCAGTTGACCTGCTTGACATCACTCGATGTCATGCACGCATCATCAAGTCTGTTACGGATAATGTTCCAATTAATTAATTAATTAAATTCGAAATTATTAAAATCTTTTAAAATCATATCTTTTAATCCGTAACTTCGGATTAAATTATTTTCAACATGAAAGTTGCTCGAGCGGCGAGGCGAATCCGGATCGCAGTCCGTTTGTCCGCCACACACACCTAACCTATCAGACCTGCAACTTTTCCCCTCGGCTCCTTTGCCGAAAACCCAAAACAGGAATACTTTCCGGATGTTTCCCATAACGATACCCCCTCATACCACGTTAGAACACGCCTAGCATCGCTTCTTGACATGTCATGCATCGATATGCATCTGTTTACTTAGTATTCATTGTTTCTTCCCCTCTTCTCTCCGGTAGACTACGAGACCGGCCAGCTGCTGCTGGCGGTTCGACTACGGTGTTGTGACCCTCTCTCTTGCGAGCAACCAGGCAAGCCCCCCCTTGATCACGAGATATCGCCTACTCTTCTCTATCTTGCTTGCATTAGAGTAGTGTAGCATATTCTTGCTTCGAGATACTCCTATCTTTGCTGCATAGCTTTGTCCTTGTTACTCTTGTTGTTACCTTTACCTATCCTCTTGCTTAGTATAGGATGCTAGTACTTTCATCGTGGCCCTACATCCTTGTCCGTTTGCCGTGCTATACTATCGGGCCGTGATCACTCGGGAGGTGATCACGGTATATCTATATACTTTACACTATTACATTACGTAGTCTTTGTTAGGAGATGGAATTTGAAAGGGCGGGTGGCTCCATCCCAGTAGAGGTGGGCACAGGTTCCAGCGGCCCCATTGTTACTTTGTGGCGGGCAGCAGGGCAGAGTTGAGACTACAGGTGAGAGGTGGGCCTGGCCTGTTAGGCGTTAGCGGATACTTAACATACTTGAGGTCTTGGTATTTGATCTGGGTTGGCTCTGAGCTTATCGCACTAACCATCTCTGGCGGGAGTAGTTATGGGTATCCGGCGTCGTGGTATCGGCGAAGCACTTGAGGCGTCGGTGACGGGCGGTAGCGGATTGGACTGGAACACTGTTAGGCTAGGTCTACTTCCGGCGCGTCACATAGCGTCTTGGTGTGCTTTCGAGGCGATGGGCCCGGACCCTGCGGCGCAAGTTTGAACCGGCGTGTTGGCCTCTGTTGTGCCTAGGTGGGGTTGCGGCGTGTTGATCTTCCACGGCGGGCATGACCGAGGAAAGTGTGCCCGGCCAAATGGGATCAAGCGTCTTTGGGTAAGATGGTGCACCCTGCGGTGATTAACCTATTCGGATAGCCGTGATCTTGATAACAGGGCGACTTGGAGTTGTACCTTGAGCTTATGACAACTAGAACCGGATACTTGATAAAACACACCCTTCCAAGTGCGAGATACAACGGTGGTCGCTCTCTCGGGGATATGAGGAGGGATCGCGGGTAGGATTATTGCTATGTGATGTTACTTGGAGGACTTGGTTTGCCTTCCTCTACTGTTGCAAGGCGGTGACGAGCGTAGTCTTCGTTAAGACTAACTATCCCCTCTTATTACGGCATTACGCATTTCAGTCCTTGATATGGCCCTTTACACATATATCCATGCATATGTAGTGTAGCTCCTTGCTTGCGAGTACTTTGGATGAGTACTCACGGTTGCCTTGTTCCCCCTTTCCCCTATCTCTACTCGATTGCTGCAACGAGTCGATGGAGCCGAGTCGAGCGCCACCGCCTATGGCGACTACTACTCTAGAGTGCCTACTACTACGTGCGGCCGGCGGCGGCGACCGAGGAGTAGCTAGGAGGATCGAGGCAGGAGGCCTGCTCCTCTTCGATTTGTATCCCGGTTTGTGCTAGCCTTCTTATGGCAAACTTGTTTAACTTATATACGTACTCAGATATTGTTGCTTCCGCTGGCTTCGTCTATGATCGAGCACTTGTATTCGAGCCCTCGAGGCCCTGGCTTGTATTATGATGCTTGTATGACTTATTTTATTTGTAGAGTTGTGTTGTGATATCTTCCGTGAGTCCACGATCTTGATCGTACACATTTGCGTGCATGATTAGTGTACGATTAAATCGAAGCGTCCTGTGGCAACAGGGCGGCGGCGGCGGCAGCGAGGCAGAAGCGATAGCGTTAGGCGAAATGCGGTCGGCGGCGGCGGCGGCGAGGGCAGCGGCGGCGGCGGCAGGCGAGGCGAGCGGCGGCGGCGGCGAAGCGAAGCGGCGGCGACGGCGAAGCGGCGGCAGTGATGGTGACGGCAGGCGTGGGCGGCAGCGGCGGCGTCGGCGGCGTCGGGGCAACTGGCGGCGTTGGGGAGGAAAATCGCGATGAATCTGAAATTTCCCAAGTGCTTTCTTATATAGCAAGGGCATTAGTCGGTTGGTGCCATGACCGGGACTAATGCTACTAATCGGTTGGTGCCACCAACGGGACCAAACAAATTCCAGCAGCCCAAAAGGCGGGAAGCGGCGACCTTTGGTCGGTTGGTGGCACCAACGGGACTAAAAAGTGCATTAGTCGGTCGTGGCACCAACGGGACTAAACCACTGCTAGTCGGTTGGTGCCACCAACCGGACCAAACTGTGCCCGAACCCAAATATTTAGTCCCACCTCGCTAGTTGAAGGCGCAAGCACTGGTTTATAGCGCTGGTGTGCCTCCCTTCGAGCTCCTCTCTAATGCAGGCTTTGGGCCTAATCTTGCTCTTGCTGTGGGCCTATTGGGCCTCTGCTGGCTGAATCTGGCCCATGTAGGGTTTCTAGTCGTATTCACATTTGTGGGGCCGTGGTGGCACTTTTTTGCTTTATATTTTATTTCTTTTGCTTTTAGTTTTAGAAAAATATAAACTTTCTATTAGTGCCATTAGTTTTAAAATTTGAAAACACTTTTTTGTTTTCTTTGTTGCTTTATTTATTTTATTTTGTTTCTACTTACAACAAAATACTTATTGTTGCTATTTTATTTTTTCAAGTTTTTTGTTTTGTTTTCTGCATTATTTATTTTCTTTTGGTTTTTGCTTTATTTTTAATTCGTTTTGCTTTTAGGTCAGCAAAATTATAAACTTTCTGTTAGTGCTTTTAGTTTTAGAAAAAATATAAACTTTCTGTTTGTGCCATTAGTTTTAAAATTCAAAAACACTTTTTGTTTTCTTTGTTGCTTTATTTATTTTATTTTGTTTCTACTTACAACAAAATGCTTATTATTGCTATTATTATTATTTTTTCAAGTTTTTTGTTTTGTTTCCTGCATTATTTATTTTCTTTTGGTTTTTGCTTTATTTTTAATTCTTTTTGCTTTTAGGTCAGCAAAATTATAAACTTCTATTAGTGCCATTTGTTTTAGAACAATTATAAACTTTCTGTTTGTGCCATTAGTTTTATAAAATTTGAATTCTTTGAAATTTGTGTGAATCACAAGTTTGTGAGCTCAACAAGGCGTGAGGGCGGGCTTATAAACGGTGTGGCGCCCTTGGTTGGCGAGGTTTTCAAATTCATAGTTTTCAAATGAACTCTGAAAAAGTTGGCATAGCATGTTCATGAACAAAGCGGACAATGGTATCATACTCGTGTGTTACAAAGTTGGCATGGTATCATCATAATAGTTGCGGGAGAAAGTCTTCACTTTTTCTTCGCTTGTGTCGTTTGCTTATTGCGCGTAACCATGGATAATCTTCATCGTTTATCAGGATGCTTGGGTCAGCCTTGACTTTGAAGGGAATTTCATGAAACTTTTCATACTCCTCGAGACATGTCATCTTGCCCACCACTCCCGGGATGTCCCTTTTTCTGAAAAGAACTATGTGGCGCTTTGGCTCATTGTATGATGTATTAAGCTTCCTTATCTTTTCTTTTCCTCGGTCTGGTAGACATGTCCTTCACATAGATAACCTGTGCCACATCATTGGCTAGAATGAGCGGTTCGTCGGTGTACCCAAGATTTTCAGATCCTTTGTTGTCATTCCGTCTTGTGGGTCTACACAGCCCCGCCTCTGACAGTTGACCCACTTGCACTTAAACAAAGGGATCTTAAAATCTACTCCGTAGTCAAGTTCCCATATGTCTACTATGTAACCATAATATGTGTCATTTCCTTGTCGGTTGCTGCATCAGCGGACACGCTGTTTTGGTTAGTGCTCTTTTCATCTTGGTGAATCGTGTAAAATGTATTCCCATTTATCTCGTATCCTTTCCAAATCATTATAGTCGAAGATGGTCCCTGGACAACAAGTACAACTCATCACAAACAGTGCTGTCACCTCGAGGCGTGTTTCCAACCAACTGCTGAAAGTCTGATGTGTTCACATGTAATCCGATCGTCGCCTTTGCTCAAGGTGTTTGGGCCTTGAGACTGTTCTTGTGTTCATCGACATCAGGGGTCACCAAGGTAGAGTTACGTAGAATTCCAAACCCCGTTTTTCCCGGGGGTTAAAGGGGAGGGAAATTTAATAAACCCCCTTTAAAAAAATGCAAAATTTTAAAAAAGTTAAATTTTTAAAAAGGAAAATTAAATTTAAAACTAACCCCAAGAAAAAAAAATTTTTTAAAAAACAAAAAGGATTTCAAAATAACTAAAAGGGGAAAAAAAAAACCCCACCCTTTTTTTAAAAATTTCCTAAATTTAAAATTTTCCAAAAAAAAAAATACTGGAAAAAAAATGGAAAAAAAAACAAAAATTTGGGTTTTAAAAAACCCTTTATTAAAAGGGCTTTTTAACCCTTTTTAAAAAATTTAACCTTTCCCTTTATTTGTGTACAAACGGGAAACCAAAAAAATTTCCCAAAAAACTTTTTTCCCCGGGGGCTTTTCAAATTTATTTTCCCCAAAAGGGGTTTTTGGGTTTAACCCCCTTTAAAATTTTCAACCCAAAAAAACCCCAAGCGAAAGGTTTGCGTTTTTAAAAAAGGGGGCCCCCGGGGCCCAAAATCAAAAAAAAACCCCCGGGAAAATAACGGGCCAAAAAGGAAAGGGCCCGGCCCCCCATTTGGGCGGGCCCGGGGAAACTGGGGCCCAGGGCCGGGGGTTTTGGGGGGCCCAACGCCAAAGGAATTTTTTGGGGGAAAAAAAAACCCATAAACAAAAAAATGGGGCAAAAGAAATTTGGGGCCCTTTTGGCCCAAATGGGGTCCTTGCCCTTGGCAAAAATGGGGTTCCCCCCCAAAAACCCCCCCAGGGGGCTGGCCTGAAAAAGTTTTTTGGCTGGGGTCTTTGGGTTTTTTATGGGTTTTTGTTTTGGAAAGGCCAAAAAATTTGGGGGGGGGCCTTTTGGGGTTTGTTTAGCAATTTAAAAAGGTCTTAAAGGGGGCCAAACCCCGGGAAACCCCGAATTTTTTGCGGTAGGGGCCCCGGGAAAGGGGGGATAAAAATTTAAGGGAGGTTTAAATATTTGAAACCCCGCCCGGAATTAAAATTTGGGGGGTTTTTTTGGGGCCCAGTTGGCATAAATTTGGGTCATTTTGTTCCCCGGGTTTGTTGCTTTTTGGGTTTTTTAGTTTGTTGGGTTGTTTATGGGATTTTGGTGGGTTTTTTAAAATTTTTTTCTTGGCCCCGTTTTTAAAATTTCCTTTTTTTTCAATCTTTTCCCACCCCCTTTTTCCCAAATCTTTTCCCTTTTTCCCTTCAAAAACCCACACCTTTTTATCCCCCCTTTTCTCTTTTAAAAACCCCTTTAAAAATTGGAAATATAATTTTAAACCAAAAATGGGAAAATTAATTTATTTTTGGGCCCCAAAAAAATTTTTTCTACCCGGAAAAAAAAAGGGGGGAGCGGGGGTGGTTTTTCGTCCCAACCCGGGAAAAGTTTGGGGGCCAAATGGGTGGGGGGCCCCCGGCTGGGGTAAATCTCACTTATTCGGTTTAGAACCCGGGAAAGGGCAAAACAGGTAAATACCCTTTTTTCATTTTTTTCTTTTTCTACCATCCTCTTTCCCACCATTCTCCAACCTTTTAAATTTTATATTTTACCCCTTTGATTATTTCATTAAAATTGATCACTAGCCTCATGTCCCCCGGTATCCATTAAACCCACCGGCTAACGCTTAACCTAACCATTGGAAGTGTATTGAAAAAGGGTCGGCATCAAAACAAGTGGAAAAAGGCACCCAGGGGAAGAGGCAGTGTCCTCCTTTCTGGAGGTTCAGGGCCTGCTGTGCAGGGCGGGCAAAGAAGTCTTTGGTCCATCACCCGGCCATCCAGGTGGTAGGATTTGCCGAAAATTGTTCGTGACCAATCAAGCCGTGACAGGCACCAGGTTCAGAAACAATAAAGCCTCATTTCCGCCGATTGGCCTCGACATGGGCGGTAATGCCAGTTGGTTGTGCCAAAGCTCCCTCAGTAACACCACCACCAGGAATCCTTGCATCTCATATCTAGTATCTACCATGTTTTCGGTGGTTCTTAACTAAAATCCATCGTTTGGCTACAAAATTTCAACATGGGTTTAAAAATATAAAAACAAGTTTTTAAAAGCCGGTTCAGGTGAGCCATCCCCTTCCCGTTGTTGGGCTGTTGTCGGCGACCAACCGCCGCCCATAACCCACCTGATGTACCTGAAACTAAATGGCCGAAGATTAATTTTCTTGTTAACTAATTTTATTTTGCTTTTACTAATCCCAGATTTTTGTACAAAGGCCCTTACCAATTAAACCGCCGATTCTCACTCAGTATCCTATAAAATTGGTGTACTAATCACTGTTGATCATTTTCTTGAAGGTCTCCTAAATAAAATCCATCTCCTACCCTTTTGGCGCCACCAGGGTGCGTGTCGGGCAAAACCCGCGGCCCATTCCCGAGGGCTGCTATTGGGCCCGAGTAATTCTGGGCCTATTTTAAAGGGGGTTTACCATGTAGTATCCGCCATCAATGCTTGAAACCTCACTCAGAAACTAAAATTTTACTTGGGTAAATATATTTCCTTGGCCCAACCAAACCAGAAAATTTCTACCCTTCTGGCCCACAGAAAATGCTGGCGAGCACCCCGCCCGCAGGGCATTTTCGCCACTTCCTTCGGAGCCTATTTTTGCCTTATAGGCCCGGTTTGGAAAGAGATCCTCAAACAAACTCCCAAACCCTTTTGTGCCCTAATTCTGCCGCGACCCCCCGAAACCACCCGGTCCAGGCCCGGTCCCTGGCGCCCCCCCCCCACCCACGGGCGGATCGCCCTCCCCATCCGACCGCCGCCTTATCAGGCCCCGTTCCTCCTCTCCTTTAGATACAGTCCCTTCACATAAACCCGTCCAGGCCTCCACCGCCTTCCCCCCTTTGACGCCCCTCCACACCCGGGGGCTTTTGGCCCCCCCACCCGGCAGCCCCGCCAGCTCTCCCTTCGTCCATCTCCTCAAACTGTAAAGGGGCGTACAGGTTTCTCTTGCTAATTTAACTAGTACTCCAATTTATTTGGGTGCTAATGCTAATAAGGAGCTAATTTAACTATTTGATCAATTGGCTTGGTCAATTGTACCATCTTGAGAAAGGCATCAGCAGGAACATAATTTATTTTCACCTTGAATTAGCAAGTTCTGTGCGTACACTGCTTTTGTCTTATGTTCGGACAACAAGTGCATTGAGAATTCAATTTATTTTCCTCTCTAGTCGGTGAAGGTACAGCTTCACCAGCGACACAACCACTCTTTGATTGCTAGCCGCCTGATGGAGTACTAAATCAAGATGAGCCGAGAGAAGGTAAAAATTTTTTTCAGTTTTGTAGTAGCAGTGCTAAGTACTTACTGAAAAATAAACCTGCTGATTGAGCAGCATCTTTCCGGGAGAATCACAAGATCAGCTTGTAAACTACTGAATTGGAGATAAAGACTGAAATTTATGTTGATATTTGTACATGAAACAGCTCCTAATCCTGTGATAATCACTACTAGCTAGTACAGACCATTGCTAGTTTGTATGGGACCAGCGTCATGAGAAGAATGGCATACAACAGCTCCTTATAGAGTACTAGATTGTGGAACTGCACAATTTTGGTTCTAGTCAAAATTGTAAATCATCAGAGGGCAGCTGCCTTTGTATCACATCAGTATTAAGGCAGCTCATAGCACCATCTGGACTTTTCTATGTTTTGTCATACTCATTTACTTACTGTAATGGTAAACATCAAAGGACTGGCTACCAATGTGTCGCACCAGTGTTAAATGCTCCACTGTGAGGAATTTTATTTCTTATTTTACTTTCATATTGAATTTATACTTGTCAGGATCCATATAATTTTAAGTGCCAGCCTGACTAGTCCACACTATGTAACAACTTTGGCAAATTTATATGAAACTTTGAACTATAGTTGGCTTGGAGAAATGCTAAATACAACTTCCAGATATTGTTGATGGCCCTGAACCTAAAATTGTATATTGATGGCAAGCGATTTGAGGTCTGATTTTCCTAGTTTTAGTTCATCTAGATCAGGAGCAAAACTGAACATTCAGGAACTATAAAGAGATCTAAGCTTTTATGGCTCTTTATCAAGATATGGTTTTACCTGTGTTGAGCAATAGCTACTATGTTGGTTCAATCTGAATTTGATTTTCCATTCTATTTCCATCTTCCGATCTTTTATTCTCTTACTATCCAGTAAAATAACAGTTTGTTCTCTAACTTGTCTATGCAGTACAAAAACAGGAGTTGCATTCAAAGTACAGGAAACATCATTAGTGCAACAAAGAGGTTGCAGCAAAATTCAGGTTATCACTTGGAAAGAAGAAATTGTATAATATTCTTCCAAATGAAGAGGTACTATTCTCTACTGTAGAAAAATCAAATAATTCGATGATGCTTTGGTTTCTTAGTATTATCTATTGTAGTGTGTGGCAATGATGAATAGCTTACCAATTATTCTGCAAATCTCAAATGTATACTTAATCCCTTCCATATTTTGATGGTGTATGTCTTGAAACTAGAAATTAAATCTTGGTCAACACCTATTTGAGATCTGATTTTTCTTGTTTGTAGTTCATCTAGATTTGGAGCAAAATACAAGATTCATGGTCTAAAAAGATGTAAAGCCCTTACTCTAGTAGAGTATGGTCTCTTACTTTTGTTTTCATCATCTTCTCCAAAGTATTATCATGAATACTTTGTTGTCAAGTTTCTCCTGTATATTACCATCATATGTCATGTGTCCTCAAGATCATGGTATCCGGGTTGAGCAAGTAGCTGCTATGTGGTTTAGTTTGAAACTTTGAATGTAGCCACTCTTTCTATTTTGTTGGGATCTTTTCCAGTACCACAATAAATTGTTCTCTCGTTCTGTTTGTCCAACCTTTTGGTTTTATTCTCTTTCATTATGTTGGGATTTAGAAAGCATGGAGCAGTTGCATGGCAGGCAAAGGAACATCATGAAGACAAAGACAGAGGCTTTCAACAATAACATGAGGTTATCTATCAAAAGAAACTGTTCCATATTCTTTTGAAATCAAATAACTGATTGATACTGTAATTTGACCTTGACTTGCAACAAAACTCTAATAAACAAACCGGAAAAACAGGGACTGGCCGTGTGGCATTTATACTAAGAAGGAAACACCCTAACACAAAAACCTCTAATAACTTATGTACTCAAGCTGTTGCAGATAGTCCTGTCATATTAACCTAGAATATCTGGAAGAAATAGGTAGTATTCCTGAAACTGAGATAACAAATAGGTTATTCTAAAAAATTGAAAAACATCTAGAAGAAATATATTATTCCTGTTACTTGTTATCTTATTGTAGCAAATCGTTGAAAATTGCACATTTACAAGTTCAGTCATGTCCAGTGCAGGGTATCCTTGGAGAACATCTTGCAACAAAGCTGGAGCAGAACCTTGCAGAAAATGAGGTCTCAAATTTTGAATATTTGGTTGATCGCTAGTGTTTTTGGTCTCTGTTTTGTTGACCATTGATCCATGTATATAACATCTATGCAATTAGATCAAAATTTTTTTTTGAGGAATTAGATCAGGTTATGTGAATTCCAACTGTGATTAATGTAAACTATTGATGTGTCAATGTTTTGAATATTTTAGTGGAACAACCATGTGGAAAACCAGGAGTACTATTTTTTTTTGTTTATTGTTTTGTTATTTTTCCTGGCGGTGATGCCTCACAGGAATAGGCCACTTCACTGATTTGCTAAACCTGATGCCGCTTATCCCTGTCGGGCTAAAACCGTCAGGAAAGAAAGAAAACCGACAGGAATTAAGGTCCCGCGGCCAACCGACAGGCATATTTTAGTTTCTTGTGGGTTTTGGCTTATGAAAATTTTAGTTTCTGGTAGTGAGTGTTGGTATTGCAATCGACATTCTTCAACTTAGCCTGGTTGGCCATCAAAGAAGAACGTCGTTACATGGTCCTGAGCCCGGGGAGCCGACCCGATCTTGGACATGGCATGGCAACCTTGGTGATTTTTATTATTTTCTTTAGGCAATCATCGTGTTTGGTTGAACGAGCTAACTCCGTTGGTGTGTTTATCGTTAGCGGGGTATGGGAGCCGTTTCTCGAAGGATCTTCGGATCTGGTCGGTTTAGGTTTCGATGGATCCATCTAGATTCGTGACTTTGGGATCTTTGGAGTTTCACCCTTATTTTTAAGGTGGCAATTTGTTAGCAGATCATGGCCGTCTGTGTCTTCGGTCTACATTGATACTTCCCAACGCTTTCAACAAGCTCCTGTTATAAAAATATTTGCCGTTGGGCGGGGCCGGAAGGAACATGGAGCTATCTTGGCATCGCTTGTGGATGCAGGAGGAAGAATACTTCAGTGTCCCTAAAATTGAATGTAATTTATTTTACATATTTTTGTTTGAAAGGGTAATCGGCCTCTGCATCACATCGATGCATCGGCCTCTCTTATTAACCAAATAAAGAGGTTTGAACAAAGTCTTACAAACAAAGGAATAAAGGCAGCCTATAGCTCAATAGAGCCTCGTGAAAAGGCAAAAATGAGATAAGCCACAAACCGGCTGGCATAATATAAGGAAGGTAAACTAGATGCCTATCCTATTACATGATCGCCATCAAACCGGTTGAAGATATCCCTTCCGTCTCCCGGACAGATCCGTAACCAAGCGCTCCCGGCCTCCGTCGGGTGGTAAGGACCAAATGCGGATCAGTCGTAGCTCGGAACAACACCCAAAAATGAGTATTTGTTGTCTGTTAAAAACAAATCATTCCTGCAATTCAAATTGCCCATAATAGCACATACTCCACGAATGTACCCGTTTGGGCTCCATCCCAAACCACGCCCCAAATAACGTGTTTACCAATCTCGGTGGAGTAATATTAAAGGCAATTTGCAGGTGCCCCAACCCTTGAGCGGGCAATCAAAGAATAAATGCTTGATAGTCTCATCCCGATCCAGAAGCTACACCTAGTAGATCCTGTCGATTCCAACTAGGTTGTCCTTTGTAAGAATAACTTGTTTATGCAAAACCACATAAACACTTTAATCTTCAAAGGAACCTTAATTCAGACTTCCTTGGGCGTAGGTATCACGGATGAATTAATAATATCAATATACATCGACTTGACCGGAAGACCCAGTTTACTTAGTTTCCAACACAACTGGTGGGCTGAGATTTGCTACATCCATCCCCGGACCAAGTGAAGCCATGCTTCCCATCTAGGTCCAACAAGCACTCTCCTAAATGTATATTAAGGAAAACGCATCCTTGGACAAGGCATCCCCCGAACAATACGATATAGTGTTGGATATTGTGAAGCCAAAGGCGTGTCACCCACGTATCCTCCCGAATCGCGTGTCATCTCCATTACCAACAATACATTTGTTCTGTTAAAAGCGGCTTTAACCCTCATTAGCCCTTTCGAGCGCGAATCTATGGTCTCATAGTGACTTGGGATAAAGTCTTTGAGTGATATTTACTCGTAAAATCTGCGCCCAAGTTGCCTCTCTCGAAGACAACAAACCCTTACTGGGAAGGCATTTATTTTGACTTCAAGATTTTCAATACCAAGTCCTCCTTGGTCCTTTGGTCTCAATAATATCCCATTTGGCCCTGCTTCCTCTTAGACTCATCACTCTGCCGGAAAAGCGGCGATAAAATTCTAGTCTTTTCCTCACCCCAACTGGTACTTGAAGAAAGATAGGAAACATAGGTAAACTTCGTGAGCACCAGTTAATCGAATCAACGGCCTCCATAAGACATCGTTTTCCTTTCCAACCTTAGTTTCTTCTCAAATCTATCCTCGATGCACTTCCACTCAGCATTCGTTAACTTACGATGGTGTATTGGAATACCGAGATAAGTGAAAGGAAGAGACCCACTCTCACACCGAACAATTGTGTATAAGCTTCTGTTGGTCTTTGGCTCTACAAAACAGAACAACTTCGCTTTATGTTAATCTTCAGCCGGACAATTGTTCAAAAGGCATAATACTAGCTTCATGTTCCTCGCTTTGGCCAAATCATGTTCCATAAAATGATTGTATCATCAGCGTATTGCAGGATGGATAAACCACCACCATCAACGGATGAGGCACCTCCCTCCACGGCCGGCCTCTTTGGCCCTCCCAATCAGGATCGCTAACATATCAACCACAATATTGAGCAGAATAGGCGACATCGGATCGCCTGTCTGAACCCTTTGCGTTCGGAAATATGGCCTATATCATCATTGACTTTAATGCCCCTTTTTTGCAGCGTTTCCACCTGTTGTCTCACCATCAAATCCCTTCATTAAGCTTCTTTGGAGGAGGGCCCATTTGACTTTATCATAGGCCTTCTCGAAATCGACTTTGAAAATAACCCCATCTAGTTTTTTATTATGAATTTCATAGGCGTTTCATGTAGGACCACAACCCCTCGAGGATGTTCCTATCCGGCATAAACCGTTTGAAGGTTGAACTACGCGTCCGCTATCTGAGTGAGCCTGATCGTGCCAACCTTGGTAAATATTTTCGGCGTTGAGTAGGCGGATAGGCGGGTTGTTCAATTTTCCGGCATCTGTTTTCTTAAACAACAACGTTATCGTTCCAAAATTAAGTTGGAACAGCTGCAAGTGTCGAGAACAAATCATGGAACATCGGCATCGGTCCCCTTTGATAATATGCCAACACTTCTTGTAAAACCAGGGACACCATCCGGGGCCCCTGTGCATTTATTTGGCAATAGCCCAAAACTTCCTTCTCAGAAAGGGGCAGTTAACACCGTTCTCCCGAAGAAAGGGGGTATCGCTAACCCTAGACTCATCGGGATACCGCTCTCCTCGGTGGTCCAAACAACCTTTGTAATTTCAGTAATGTATGTTTCAGGTTGTCTGGCCAACTATTGTACCCTCATCTTGCTCCATGGAAGATCCTCTTCTTCATGTGCTTGCCATTAGCAATCATGTGGAAGAACTGGGTGTTCGCATCCCCCGGACAACTTTTCTCACCTTTGCCCAAATGCCCCTTTAATTCTTCCTCACGGGCAGTTCCTTCAGCCTCATCTCAGCCTCATGCTTAATATAGGCTCGGTGGGTATGAGGTAGTTTCCTTTTACATCTAATGTTTGTATAAGTGAAAGGGTTTTCCTTAACACTCCACCTAGATGTTTAGCCCACCCACGAAGGGCTTTAAGATGCCTAATCTTGTTCCCACGCTCAATGGCACTTCTTCCTCCTACATCTTTAGCCCATTCTCCGGCAACAAGATCCAAAAATCCTTCTCGTTCAAACCCCCTCTCAAAAAAAACATTTTTGTTACCCGGGAGGTAGCCCCACGAATCGAGCAACAAAGGTGTGATCGAGAGATCCCATGAGGCGCTGAGCAGTTACCACGAAACAATTCCCAAGCAACACTAGCAGAACCGATCCAACTTCTCGTCGGTTTGGCATCGCATTAGCCCATGTGAACTTCCTACCAAGCCGTTTCTCTCAAATCTAAGCTTTCAATAATGGTATAAAAAAATGACCATCTCCCCGAAATTGTCATTATTCTTTTCATCGCGTCTTCTAATTATGTTGAAATCACCCCAACCAGAATTGTAACCTGGACCCCAGACTCTAACAAGGTGCCGGGAAATCTGGTTTGAACTCGCTGCTGCCCGTACACGCTACAAAGCCCAGTCAAAACCATCCTGTTTGGACCACACCCGAACTTAACAAAAATCCCCCATGACCACACTTCTAAAGAGTCACATCTAACACCGTAAGATTCCCCGACCTGCCTCTCGGCGGGGACAATGCCATCAAACTCAATCCCTCCGACAAGGTATTGAGAAATTGAGGTGAAATTTGCTCTACCCGTTTGGCAGCAAAAAGTCAAGCTATGCTCAATAGATGCCTCATGGAACCTCCTTTGCCAAGTCCTTAAGACCTCTGCTATTCAAAAGATCCCTCTCATATGTCATCATGAAATTTTTTAGCGTGCGAATCCTAGCACTCCTACGGACTGCGGACATCGGGTAAGTTTGGCTTCCACTTGCGCTTAGGGTTGGTCGTGCCCTCCGGTCCAAAGTGCCGTAAGATGGATTATGTACTTCCATCCCGATATTCTCATCCTCCTCCTCCGGCTCCGGGGGGTGCTAGATCATCACAAAAATTATCAAAACTTCGAACTCCCAAGGCATCAATCTCAAAAGTCATTCATAGGTTTGACCGCAGCTAAATTCAATTACTTCTAAACCCTCTCGGCTTCTAGATCTAACAAATCGTTACAATTAGTAACTTCACCCTCATCTCTACCAAGTGAAATTCCTAATTGTTGTGCCTTATCCATAATTTGATCATGAAAATGCATAATAGTATTGGAAGTATACGGACATACCAGTAGTGACTTGGACTTCGAAGCTTGGCGCCCTCACGGCCGGCGCTGCTGCATGTCGTCCACCTCCGGATGGCTCGAGCCGACAACTCATCGTCGACCCTCAGCTGCTGATCCGGATCCATAAACATAATGACCTCCTCCCAGAAATTATCCGGAGGCGACCTGTCACTCCCGAACATCCACCTCGCCATTACCGGTGAGGCCGAGTCCCGGAGGCGGGCCCCCCTCCCCATCCACCCGGACCCTTGGAGTGCCGGATCGATCAGCGCCCCTCGGCACCGAGGGAGGCCAGGGCGTTGAGGCCACCTGCCCCCGCCCTCCCCGAACCTGCGCTCCGGACCGAGGCCTCAAAACAATCCGGACCCCGGATGAGATCGGACCCCCACCCACCACAGCCTGTCACCCCCGCTGATGTAGTCAAGTCAATATCAACCTCGCTCCCCCCGAAGCCTCCACCCGCCCTCAAAATCCAGCGCGGTAAAGAATACTCAAACTCCTCAATAGACTCCACCCGCTCCTCCACAGTCTGGAGGCGGGCCGGGAACAAAGGAACCAAATGCAAAGTGGTGGCCAGGGCTCGGCGCCGTCCCTCCTCCTGCAGCCTTACTTCGGCTCCGGCCTCTTGGCCATCTCACTCCCGAATCATGGCCATTTTTCCTTACCAGCTGTATCATCGTCACCTTCACTCATGTCATCACCGGTGGGCTGGAGCCTCGGAAAGGATATCATCCTCAAACTGAATCTCAAGTGTATACCGCCTCGATAAGCCCACTTAACCATGTCGGGCACATGTCGATGTCTAGAATCTTGACCACGGCGAGCAATCCCATGAGCTCGAGTAAAATCCATATCGACTCGCTCGGTCTTACCCACCATAATACCAAGACTAAACCACCGGCTGATCTGGGCGGAGCCCCGAAAAGCCGAGGCCGGATAAGGGGTGCCACAGGGCTCAACCAGCTTCCTCCACGGAACTCAAGTATGGCCTCTGTACCGGACCTTACACATCCCAAAGCTCAGCAACCTCTAAGTCATCCATAGTTGGGGCGAACCCTGAAAATGTTGGTCTCGGCTGACAAGCTCCCAATGGAAGTCACAAGTGCCGGCTCCGGAAGGGCTAATAATGAGCCTCGGACACTTGCCCTTTAGTCACTTTCACTATCCCGGTTGTGGTGTGCTCCTCTGAGGAACCTCCCTCTGATCGGTGACTCAAAAAAGTGAGTTAGAACAAAAGACACCATATGTCATGAGGCTGGTCTACCTTCCGCACCATCGGACACCTCCGGACTGTGTGGGCTTACCACAAGAATCACAAAACAGACGCACTCAGCAATAAAATGACCCTTTCCATACATCTATAACAAAGCATTCTTTCCTTTTCTTAGCAAACTTTGCAGCCCCCTAGACCTTCGGCCCCCGACATCCTGAGTCTCGGCGTCGGGGACCTCCCGGCGGGTTCGTCGGCACCTCCATCTCCGCAACCCGTCCGGTCTCCTCGCAATAGCCTCGACTCCGTCTCAACCGTAGTATGATGTTGTCTTGGGCGGTACCGACCCCTCGGCCTCCTCAGCCACGATAGCCCGGAACCCGCCTCGTTCGATTAGCTAGCCATCGCCCTTGACAAAACCACGGGCGGCCCCAAGAAAGGCCTCTCGGCCGAACCATCACTCTGGGCATATCCCGTCCGCCACCCGTGAGCGAGGATCCCGGTGCTGTGCATCACCATATATTGTAACCGTCGTCACCCCCATCCTCGGTCCGCTCGAACCTCCTTGGCCGGAACGGAGGTGGCTGAGCCTCTGCCCCGGCGTCGCCGCCTGACTTGCCTAGCCACAAAGTGCGGCGGTCCCCACCTGCACCACGGGGGCAGGCCATGGGCCCAGGCGGCCTTGGGTGCACCTCGGCCGCCCCGGTCGTCGGCCCGTCGGCCTAGGGCCCGCCCCGGGTGATCACCGCGGCAGGCGGAACCAGCCATAGCCCACACCCGGCCTGCTGGCGACCTTAGCCCGCCCCTGCAGCTCGTTGGCGCCGGGCAACCGCCCCGCAGGATCCGATCGCTGGGGTGGGCGCGCCACCCGGCCGGCGACCACCGGCGCGCCGCCGCCACCTGCCCGCGAAGCCCGCCGCCCGCTGCGACCGGGCGGTGCTGCGAAGGCCTCTGCGGCCCGCGGCCGGAGAACCCGGCGCCGGAAGAACACCCGTCCGCCCCGCCCTGGGGAGGTATGAGTAGCCCTCCCTCCGCCCGCGATCGACAAAACGGTCGTCGGCCTCCGTGCGAACCCTACTCGAACGGGCGTGTGCATGGGGGTGTAGATGTTGGCTGTGGACCAGACCACCGGGCCGGGCCTCATACCCAGCTTCGAAGCCCAAACTCTCTCGGCGGTTCACAGAACGGCCCACCTACGACCAATTCACGGCCCAGCAATTCATTCAAGCGGCGATCCTGTGATCGCGGATCTGGCCTTCTGATCGCCGCCCGGCACCGTGGCCGCCGGCGACCGCGAGCCTTCTTTCTCCTCACTATCTTCCATGAATTATCAGTGATGAAATCGGAAAGAACAGGTTTAGGAAGACACACCTTGAATCGGGCCTTTCCACGGCCCTCGCGCCCGCCGAGATTCGTCGGTGTACAGCGAAGAATCGTGTCTGTCCTCGATCGAAGCCCTTGCCGCCGGATGTGGTGGCACCACCCATCCACGATCGCCCAACCTCATCTTCGGTACCCTGGATGAACCTCACAGATGATCGGCGGCGTCGGCGATACTCCGGTCACCGGCATCTCGTCGTCGTCCCTCGGGATCAGCGAGGGCCAGAACCTTCGCCGGCGCCCCTTGGGTCAGCCACGGCGGCGCAACCCTGGGCGCCGTAGTCACCACCGAGTCGCCTGGGGCTGCCTTGCCTGGGGCTGCCTTTGTAACACATATGATATTTAATTTATGGCCTTGAGCCTCTTTCACAAATAATAATAATATATAAACCGCCTTTGTTGATGAGTCTGGCAGAGCTCTCCCCTCTCCTCCTCCCTAGGCCTGGGATTGAAAGCTTGACAACAGCATGAGAATCGTCAGGTAGTAGCATATCCAACAGAACTGATGCAACATCATCGCATATTGTTTTCTGTTCTGTGGTGCAGCCCGCTGGAGCTGCGTCGGCGTGTGTTCGCATAACATGGAGAAAGGGAAAGGAGATAGACGTATTGCTTGATGGAGATGGGGGCGCGGAATGAATTTCCACGGCATTCCTGGTCTTTGCTCTAGAGATAGTCTTGGGGTGATCAGGTGGTTATCAACGAAATCACCTGAGATATTTGACCTGACAGTAGTAGAGAATCGGTCATTAATCCATGTTCATAAGGACCTTTAGTCGGTTCACCAGGGACTAATAAATCGAAATAAAGGCCCCCACCCTTTAGTCCCAGTTGACCATGAACGGTACTAAATCCTTGCCAGGTGGCGTGGCGGCGCCTGGGGATGGGACCTTTAGTCGGTTGGTGACATCAACCGGGCAGAGGTTTCTCCTTTGGTGGCAGGACGGTTTCTTCGCAAAAAGGTCTTCACTTCGGCATCAACTATGGCCTTGGTTTCCTCGTCACTCCGTCGTAAGCCAACTTCTTTTTGGCAGGAGGAGGCTTTCTTGTTTGGTGCTTTCTTCCGCTTTGGAGAAGGCTGACGCGCCGAGATCGATATGGCGGACTTGCGCTGATGGGCTCTGTCTCGGAGTGAGGTGGAGTCGGCTGGCCAGGTGGCGGACTGGTGCCCGCTCTGTCTCGGGTGGGATGGACTCGACTAATCGGCAGACTTGGAGGAGACGGCTGGGCCCGTCGAACATGGAGGAGGAGTCGGTGGCCTTGAAAAACGATGCAATCCTTTCTCCATAGAATGATCTGATGGCGTCTCCCAGTGTCCTCCTCCTCACCTCCAGGAATGTCAAGCTCTAGCTCGTCATATCCCAACATCCTTCATCCACCCGACACAAGCATAGCCATACACATAAAACCATCGGCTTTGTTTGCCTCGCAAAGCAGAAAAGTATGCACTCCATCAATGAACTGGGGAGCGTGGACATCATACATCCATTGCCTGCTCATCTTCATTACACAATAACGAAAATACCAAATTAATACAAGTTCATACATAAAGTTCATACACACTTATTCTCATAAAGCAACATAAAAACTATCTAGCTAAAACATTTAAATGCAACAACAAATGCGATCAAGATCGCCTAAAAAATTGATCCAACAACATAGTGATATCAAGCCTCTTTATTAACGACATATTTTCTTATCTTTCTAATCTTCAAGCTCATTGCATCCATCTTGATCTTGTGATCATGAACATCGGCAACATACAACTCCATTTTCATCTTCTCATCTTTAACTCTTTTCAAATTTTTTCAAATACTCGTTTTCTTTTTCAACTAAATTGAACTTCTTGACAAGAGGGTGGTTTGCAATTTCGGTTCACATACCTCCTATATAAAAATATCTTTAAACGATGGGCAAAATTGTCATAAACCGAAATGTAACAAATAGTTATAAAAGAATATATATCGACATTTGAATCATAAATGGGGCGAGGGCCCGGGAGGGATATCAAAAGCATGCCACTATGTATAAAAGCCACCATACGGGTGAAAATTATACAAGTAACTATCTAAATCATACAAACACGATTTGTTTTTATAAAAGGATAAGAACAAGAGGCCCACCAGGTGGTGCCAGCGGCAGGGGCAGTGGAGGCGTCGGAGTGGTTGGGCGAGGCGTAAGGCACTAAGTAAACCACACCTACATATGCAAACTAAGAAGTTAAGTTGAGCTCAAATTGGATATAAATAAAACATAACTCCCCCTATGATTACTTCCAAACTAAACCCAAATCACTATACTTATTGAGCATTGCGAGCTAATCTAGCGGAGAGATGAAAGAAAAAAGTTGCTAACCTTTGTGAACATTTGGATGGATGGGGTGCCTACAAATCTTGACAAATCTTGGCAAAAATGGAGGATGAGCTCGAGCAAGGGAAGAACATAGGAAGGAAGGGGAAACAGGAGAATGGGCTCGGGCTGAGCGAAGGGTTTATATAGGGGCATCTTTAGTCCCAGTTGGTTATACAAATCGGGACTCAAGGTCCACCTCTAGTCGTTTGTGACAAACCGGGACCAAAAACTTGGGTCCGGCAAGCGTCGGGCGGGCGGTTTCGGGCGGGCTTGTAAAGCCCCTTCATTCTCAAGCCAGGCCCGGCCCGAAAACTCGTATTTTCAAGCCCGAGCCTGGCCGAAATCAAGCCCAAGAAAGCCCGGCCCGAATGCTGTTTTTTAAATGCGCGGTGTAAGCCCGGCCCGGCCAGCCCGGCCCAAAATACAAAAAAATGAAGCTGAGCCCGCCTGAACTATCTTTGGGCTGCAAAACAAACAGCCCGGCCCGGCCCGGCCATTTTTCGGGCGGGCTCGGGCTCATCGGTCCGGGCTGCCCATGCCGGTTTACTCGTGGGGGCCCCAACTGGCCCCTGCCCAACCCCTTTAGTCCGGTTGTGTCACAACCGGGACTAGAGGTGCAAAAGAATCGGGACTAATAATGCCCATGCCCTAGCCGTTGGGCCGGACTAATGGTCACATTAGTCCCGGGTAATCGGCGACTAAACCACCATTTCCATCTCCTCCCCATCTCCCGCCCCAGTGCGTGGGCCTGAAATAAGCTTTTCCCCGGTTGGTCGTGAGAGGTCGTGTTTGGGTGGCTGATCGCTTTGTTGGGGACTTCCGCAAATCATTTTGCTGCTTTTGTTGCGGTTCAAAACTGCACACCATTTGTTATGGGGCCGTAGTGTAATCTCAATTTTATGGAGTTTGGTCCTTCATTGAACTAGGATATAGGAGGTCATACTTCAGCCTGATCAAACTTTGAGAACAAGTGGAAAGATGCCAAATAGGGTTTTGATAATTCCCTGAACACCTTGGTGTTGCTGGTCACTGGGGTATGGCGGAGAGGAATGGTAGGGTATTTGATAATTCTCACATGAATTAAGATATTTGATCAACCTATTGCTGGTGCGAAGCTATGGGCAGAAGTGAGGATGGGTCATTTTGTTCTCCATTGTTGCTACTAGTTTTGGTCATTTGTTGCATGCTTTGTTTGTTGCTTTAGTTTTGAGTTTTGTGGTTTAGATATTGTTGTAAGCTAGATCATATGGACTGTTGGTGGGTCGTATTTTCTCTCTCTATCTTAATACTAGAAGAATGCCCGTGCGTTGCAGGGCCCGTTTTAAAGAGTTCAATATTACGACATTGGTGACCTTTTTACCATCAAATCCTCCACACCCTCCCTCTTCTTCCTCTCTCCCCTCTCCCTCTCTCTAACACAAATATCCATCTTATTGATGCGGGACCATAATCCATCTATTTCACACACAGCTAGTGCATAACAATATGGATTATGTGTATTATATTCCACCAAAACTGGGAATTAATTTCATGTAAATCGTAGCCCAGCTCCAAATACGGAGGAGGTGGCCGGGTCAGCGTGGCGCCATCCGGGCCCAGACCCCGGCCGCTTCCAAGTCTGCGATGCAATGCGTCTTCACAAATATTGCAACCAGATGTGAAAATCACATACTAACACGATGTTGCAATCAATTTTAATTAAAAAGCCAAAAGTCTTTTTCTTAAACCAAATTCCTTATGCTGGAGTTTAAACAAACCCCACAATAGCCCTACTTATCACCTAATTAAGCAGATGCATGACTTATAGGCGGATAAGAAATCATGTTAACGGAACTAAAATTCCAACAAAAAGTGAGAATAAACCTTTTTATCATTGCTTTGAAGTCTGAACCTCCCCTATTTGTTAGTGAAATGTGAGTATGCTTGAAAGATAATAATTTCTTATGAAACATATGCATTTACATCCAAAGAACTACAAAATATGTTGACCTACCTATGACTTCCTAAATCAAGCGGATAAAACTATTTCTATCGGCAATATAAAATATTAAACATCAGAAAAAAGGACAATGTCCACTAACCATGCAAATATTCTGACCATGGGATATTTAGGCTGGCGTATATAAATCAAAGCTAAAAAACTCGATGAGTTAGGGATACATCAATAAATATTGTAAAAGTGATAAAAACAAATCTGCAGCAACTCGCAACGAACCGTATTAAATGAGCAAGTTAGTGAGGCCACCACGGTGAAGCTAGCACCAAGGGACAAGGGCAACAACCCTTCCCATCTAACCTACTGATTCTGCTGGCGCTACTTTCATCCTAAGCCCATAGTACCGTTAGTGTGTTGCCACGTGCGGAGAAACTATGAACTGAAATTTTCATCCAAATCATGAAAAATTTAATGTTCCTCTCCTCTCCCATCCCTCATGTGAACATACCCAACTCGTGGTTGGCTCGCTACATTCAGCGTAGCTCGATGCCTGCCCTCGCTCTTGATTACTTGCCGCATGCCAAGCATCTATGCCAACAAGCTGGAAACAAATGCAAATGTTACAGAGTCAAAATCAACCATCCCAATCGTAACAATAGAAAATATAATAACCAAAATTTAAAGAAGAACTACTGCTTGGCTCCGATCCATCTCGATAGCCCTTGATCGGCTTTGAGCTTCTCCTAACCGCCTCAACATCCGTCATTACCAAACATGTAGTGGATGCCTAGTGGGACAAGGTTAAGAAATGACATGAGGTGAAAAATGCAATGGCTGTCAATTCCATAAGGCGATCCAAGTAATTTGACAAAATAGATCGAGAGCATCTTGTGTAATCTCAAAAAAAACTAAAAATATGAGAAATGAAGTGATGAAAATCAGCCCTGCTCTCATTTATGCTCGCTTTTGTAATGGGAGGCAAGGAATGGGGATGGGAGAAGAAAGGATCACATGGACGGCAAGCCTCCACCACCGGCAAGTGGGGTTGCTTCCATCAATCTCCACGGCGCCGCCTCCATGGGGACGAACTCCCATGTTCACAACCGCTCCCAATCGGCGCAGCCTGCCGACCTTGGCGGCAAGTAGTCCTCCCGATCCCATTACGAGGCAAACCCATCCCAGCCAGGTCCGTGAGATCCTCTTTGGATTGTGGTCGCCTCCCCAAACCTCACCCGGGGACACATGGAGGCGTCGTTGCCATGGTCGGCTTGGATGGGGAAAGGGGCGACATAGCAACAGGGCGCCTTGCGGATTGGTGGCGGCAAGCGGGGGGCAGCGGCGGAAATAGGAGGTGGTGGCGGCGCCCGGCGCCGTGGCGTGAAGGAGGATGGGGATGGGGCCCGATCGGGCGTATGGGCGGTCGAGAGGGGAAGCATGCGGCTGGGTTTTTTCATCATCCGGGGTTTGGGGAGGTCAAGCGAGAGGTTTTTTTTTGGGGGGCGCAGCGAGGCGGATGTAGGGAGGCGGGGCGGTGGTTGGCAGGAAAAGGAAAGCTCATAAAATCACATCAATATGAAAATATCCCATCAATACTTGATTGATTGCGATTTATTTTTATGGTAACTAATCTGATCATCAATACTTGATTGATTCGATTTATTTTTATATGGTAACTAATCTGATGGGTTTATATGGGTGGTGAAGCGAAAAGTCTCGCATTTTTTAGGCAGTAGAGATGATTGATGATAAGAAAGGAAAATCACATCAATATGAAATATCCATCAATACTTGATTGATTGCGATTTATTTTTATATGGTAACTAATCTGATCATCAATACTTGATTGATTGCGATTTATTTTTATATGGTAACTAATCTGATGGGTTTATGTGGGTGGTGAAGCGAAAAAGCTACAATTTTTTGGCAATAGGGCGATTGATGATAAAAAGGAAATCACATCAATATAAAAATATCCATCAATACTTGATTGATTGCGATTTATTTTTTATGGTAACTAATCTGATCATCAATACTTGATTGATTGCGATTTTTATGTAACTAATCTGAAGGGTTTATGTGGGTGGTGAAGCGAAAAGACAGGTGGGAGGAGCGAAATAAAACCAGCGAAATAAAACCAACGAAAGTGGTGGCAAATAAAAACCAGCAAAAATAACTGGCGGACTATTAAGTAGATTTTTTTGGTTCGTCTCTCTTTGGGGGAAATGTTAGGGCCTGGAGTGCGTGGGGGTGGGCAGGGACTCGGCTTGGGTTTTTTTGGTTCTATTCGGCTTAGCGTGAGACAGGAGGTTAGGCGTGTCGGGACTCGTGCGGGGTTTCCTTGGTTTTTCCGGCGGAAGGAGGTGGGAGGAAGTATCAAAAAGTACCAAAAAACCGGGTGAGGTGGGGAAAATAAAACCTGGAGCGACCTACCAACTGAGACACTAGGAGTAGAATTATATTCATGCAGCCCTCCTACATGGCAACATCAATATTAAAATTCTACAGTTAACTGACATTTGCTGGAAGCCTCAGCGGTGGTGTGTGTGGGGGCCTGTTTTGTATAGCCAGATTGGCCCAGGTGCTTGGTCTTGTGGTCACAATTGTCGGTTTTGTTCAATTTTCCGCTTTCTGTTTGCGTAAAGATGACACTGTTAGTACAACGAAATAAATAATAATAAAATTACATCAGATTTGTAGATCACCTAACGGTACAAGCAGTGAAGCAAATCGAGCGCCGTCATCCGCCCTCCTTATCAGGCCGGCTAAACTTGTTGTAGTAGACTGTCAAAAGTCGTTGTGCTAATGCCCCATAAGACCAGCACAGCAGAATAGCAATTACCACCGACAAAAGTATCGTGTCGGTAGGATCTAACCTGAAAATACATGAATATAGATGAACTACGACCAGATCCAAGCAGATCCACTGAAGACACAATCACATGCCCACCGGCGATGCTAGACACATCACCAAGGCGGAGGCTAAGCGAGAAGAACCTTTTATAACTTCAAGGATCCATTGCCGTCTTGTCTTCCTGAACGAAAAAAATCCTAACAAAATTGAAGGAACATCTAAAACAGAACCCTCCCGCGGCAAGGGCCAGGATCCATCGTGTGCAATGGCCCTACAACAATTGGTGTTCTTAATTAATGGATTGAACTTGAAACGTACAATTACCAGCAACACTCGTGTTCTTTGGATAATTGATGTATGTGCAAGAGGGCAACATAAGAACCTCCCACACTTGATTACATCCTCTTAAACATACCCGCAAAACAAAAAGACTCTGACACGCATTCTTACAACTGATCGTAGTTACACTTAAGGCATGTACATTGGTGGCATATAAATACAATATAAATACAGATGTCCCAGGATAAAAAGTAGTTTAAGGTATTTATATTTATTTTTTCCCTGCAAGCTACCACTACTGGGACTTATTAATAAATAAAAAAGACTTTAGTACATGCATCTCTGCTTTTCACTTCATCCTTTTAGCTTTTGATATCGGATCACACTTTTCTCTCAACACCGTCTCTTGAAAGATTCCCCCTTCCAACCTACTTTACCTGATATCCGATCCTATTGGCATATGAGGCATCATCCTGAGGCTATGCATTATAAATGCCCTTAACGTCTATCCATCTCAGTGCCACTGCTCTCCAATCTTTAAACTTTTCAGCTACCTTTGTCACTCTCCTTTGCCATCTCCATCCTTCTATCTATAAATTGTTAGTCTGCCCTCCTGCCTCCGTCGTCCCCACCCTTCATCTTTCATTTGCTAACTCATTGGCATAACCATTCGTGAGGTCCATTGAAATAGGAGGCACCGGGATATACAAAATAAAGTGAAAATGGCATCCCGGCGGAGCTCCAGAGTGCATGCAGTGGCCATGCTTTCTCCTGTCTATGCGTGAGGACCGTCCAGTTCAGGACGGAGCAAGATAGTCGTTACCTGGGTGCACCCGGATCATAAGAGAATGGTAGTGATTAGGCTTGAAAATTGTTACCTGCACCAGATTATGCCATGACAGTGCCCCGGCCGGTTCGTAGAAATTCAGCTACGACACACTCCTTGTTTCTGCCGCTGTCGGCCTGCTTGTACATGGGCTGGTGAGGATGGCGCACGCGTTGGTTGTAGCCGGAGGAGCTCCCGTAATAGTAACTCCTGGAATCCGCATCTATCTAGTATCTACCCATGTGCTCGGTGGTTTTAACATGAAAATCAATGCGTGTTCTTTTCAACGAAGGTTTCAGAGGGCCCGGCTTTGAATTAACAAAGCCATCAACCGACAGGGATTACACAAGGCTACCGATGGTGGGGGTGATTATGCTAACCTGTTTGGTTGCCGCATGGCCAATTCGATGAGGTATTTGGGAATACCGATTCACTATCGGCGTCTCACTATTGCGAAGTGGGAGGAGGGCGTCTAGAAAGCAGTTGAGCAGTTGAAAAGGAAAGATGCTCTCAGTTGGGGGCGGTTGGTTTGATTAACTCTGTCCTCACAAATATGGTTCTCTATATGCTTTCTTTCTTCCAACTACCAAAGGGGTCTTGCAAAGATTGGACTATTTTAGATCCAGATTCTTTTGGCAAGGAGATGGGGAAAAGAAAAAATACAGACTGGCCAAATGGAGTGTGGTTTGTAGACCAAAAGACCAAGGTGGCCTTGAAATTCATGACCTACAGGTCAAGAATGAGGCCCTACTTAGTAAATGGTTGTTCAAACTACTTCTGAGGATGGTGTTTGGCAAACCATGCTACATAACAAGTATTCAGACCAAAAGCGGTGTCTTAGGCATATTGGAAACTTGGAGACTCTCACTTTTGGGCTGGCCTAATGGGGCCAAGGAAACATCTTTTTGCTTTGGGTCTTCCGGATAAAGGGCGGGTCAGAATTCGTTTCGGAAGACATCTGGCTAGGCAATGCCAGTCTTGAGAACAATATCCAGCCTTGTACATCATTGCTCGAGAAGAATAATACTATTGGGGTGCTCAGTTCATCCCCCGAATATTTCGTTCAGGCGGATTTGATTAGGCCTGCCCGTCATGGCATAATCTATTGTCCAAGCTGGATTGATTAACCTGACACAAGGCGAGATGTGTTTGCTGGAACCTTACTACATGGGGTCTTTCACAGTAGACTCCATGTACCATGCACTCCCATTCTGAGGACGGTGAATAATAATAAAAACTATGGAAGGAAGATTCCACTAAAGGTCAAAATCTTCATGTGGTATCTTGTGGGGTTTGCTAACCAAAGACAATCTCCCGGCAACTGACAAGGGAGTAAGAAGTGTTGTTTTTGTACTCATGACGAGACAATCAAACACCTCTTTTTCAATGCAAGTTTGCATGTTCTCGTGGTCAATCATTCAAATAGCGTCAAATTTGTATCCATACAAGTGTTGCCAATATTTTTGGTCATTGGTTGGACGGTATTCCAAATAGGTTCAAAACGCTAATAAGGGTGGGGGTATGCCTTAATGTGGTCACTATGGCTATGTAGAAATTATTTGGTTTTAATGACAAAACTTCTCCTCTACAGGTTATTTTCGTTATGCTTTTGCAATCGTGGTCTATACTACAAGCGGGTAAACCGTTGTTCAAAGGGGTTTTGCGTTGGGCAGGTGGCTTGGAGTTTTAAAGGGTGGCACATAATGGTTGAAACCCCCTTGAGTACATTTTTGGTTATAAATTTGCCTTTTCAAACTTTTCCCAAACAGAATTGGCGTGTGCAGAGTTAAAGACGGGTGTCCTCATAATCTTTGTTGCTTGAGTCAAGTTAATAAAATGCCCACGAAAAAACCATCAACCAACCATAACGAAAAAAGCAACCATCAAACCCAGAGTTACACCAAAACTCGTCCTCAAAAAATCCAAAAGCCTGCTTGTAGCGGAGCCCCAAGTAAATTGAACCAAAGAGGAAAAAAGAACACACAGGGGCCAGTGCCGGCGACAAAGGACCGCACCCTCATAACCCAGGAAGGGGAACGAAAAAGGCTGTTCTCAAAATCCGGAGGGATGCCCCCCTTGGTGGGCGGACCGCCGGAAGATGGTTGCTCACCCAGAGGAAATAAGGACCCTTCCCCCCAAGGAATACCATCCGACCTGGCGCACAAAAAACCAAGGAATACACGATTCATAACAAGCACAAGAAAAACTGCCAAAGGGCCCACTGCAAACTACTCAAAGAAGGGCACCCAAGGAAAAGCGCGCCCCAGAAACAGCCAGTTTTTCGGAGAGCGGAGGAGGACCCCACCTCCCCCCAAAGGAATGGCCAATCAAGCGGCGCCGGAACCAAACAATTCGGAATGCGACTGGCAATTCATAAACGGCCCTGCCACTCCCGGGAACCAACCACATGCCCCACACGCTCCCACCGCCCAAGGCGGACCCAAGAAGGGCGGCCCCCGCGCCGGCGGCCCAGTCTCGCGGGTTTCTCCGGGAAAGGCGGGGAAGGGGCAACCTCGACCGCCCGAGAAGGGTGGCTCCACGGGCCGCCGCCTGGAGAAACCAACCAAGTTTCTCGGCCGCCGCCCGGCGTCCCCTTCAGGCGCCCTCCCTAGGCCCCGGGAAGAGAAGGGAGGGCTGGGGGGCAAGGGGCCCCTTCAGACGGGCCGGGGCCAGGGGGGGGGACCACCCGCTGGACCGGGACAGCTCTGGTCCCTTCCCCCAAAAAAACACACCACCTGGAGCCGCTGTTAAAGGGGTGCCGCCTCCCACCCGGGCCGCCTCGGCCAAAATTCGGGACACCAATCTCCCGCCGCCGTCCTTGGTGCGTATCGGGGGCCTTCAGGCGGGGAAGGGAAGGAGGGAGGGGACTGGCCTTTCTCCCTCCCGAGTCGCCCCAAGGGGGCGGCGGGGCAGAGGGGGGTGGGGATAATCAAAATAATGCGTGTTGGCTGAAAATCTGCAACTTGGGTCTTCCTCTTAAAATCTTCAACGCACTTTGTAAGCCGCGTTGGTAGACACCATCCTCACCCAGGGTTGGGTGTCTCGGTTTTTTGAAACAAGTGATTTGGCCATAAAATAATCCCCTTTTTCCATTCCTGTGCTTAAAATTGAGGTGTACTTGCTATGAATCTTTTCGAGAGGTTAGGGGTCTAAAACCCTGAAAACTCCATTCCCCTTTTCGCGCCACCAGGGTGTCCCGGCGGCAACTGGGAGCTGTGATCCTGGGGCTAAGAGGGGTTTGGAATATTCCGACGGTATTATCATTTTCTGGGAAGCATTTGCAGGGGTTGGTGTTCTGATGGCGTTTTTAACAATGGTTGGTTGGCAGGCCATGGAGCAAACTTTGCATTTATTAATACAAATCTGAACCGCCACGGAGAATTGGCACACGGTTTGGTTTGGGGCCGAGGTGGGTTGCCCAATGTGGAATAAGTTTTCTACCCTTTTCCCATTCCGGGGATTATGTCGAGGAGGCGGTAACTTGTTCTCATGGACCAAGATCCGATCGGTTTAGGTTTCAGAAGTCCACTGAATTTCCTTTTAGGTCTTGGAGTTTTGAACCCGATCAGTTTTTTTTTGGGGCGTCTGTTCTAGCCAAAATGTTGACTTTGGCCCTTTAAAAGCTACTGGGTTTGAAAATATTTTCTCCGCTATGTTCCAATATTTATTTTCCTAACGCTTTTTCGTTTTAAGTCAATTTCTGTTTGAATGCAACCGGATGCTTGTTTTCGGAACACCGGTGTTGTTTTTGGGAAATAAAAATTCCAATGGGGAAAACTTTGCATTTTTATTAAAAACAAAATTTCTGGACCGCCCACGGAGGGACGTGGGCACAACCAAAGGCTCCCCTGTCGCCCATTTGTACTGGTGGCCCCAACCCTGAAACCCGCTATAAAATTATTTTCAAAAAAATCAGGGAAAGAATTATCTATCCACAGGCACGCCTCAATCCTGTTCATCATTAGGCCAGGGTAGTTTGGGGCTCAAAACTTTCCATTGCTCCCCGGGTGAGTAATTTTTTAGGTGTGGTTGAATTGAAATCACTGTAATCTTATTTTTTGGGCCTGGTCCATAGTATCCATTATGTTCTAAATTGTGTTGTTTTTGCCGCAAAGCTTGTCACTTTGGGCCGGGTGATGAAAGAGAAGCTTTTACACAATTAATCCATTTTAGATGTTGGTTTAGACCTATTATTTATATCCGGCCCCGATAAATATACCATCCTGTGGTGTTTGGGGTTCAGTATTTTGTGTTTGCTTTGTTCAATTCTCTTTAAAGGGGCTTTAATATCCCTTAGTTTAATAGGCCCCTGCCCAGGGTGAACAAAAGATGCATGCAATTCTTTTCTAAGCCGTATACTATTTTCGGAATAATCCTACATTATATTGTGAATGGAGCTGTGCCGTATTGCCTATTTAATGCTATGAGAATTTATCCAACAAGTCCGATAAGCCTCGAATTTATCTTATATTTTCTTCAAGACTACTGAAATGACATTCTACAAAATTACTGCTTCCTTTACGTTACTGTTGTTCTCTCTATTTAAAACTATCGTTCTTTGTCGTCCTTTGCGAGTAATTAATCTTAGGTGTGGTTGAATTGACAATCAGCTCTAATACCTTCAAATATTCTTTGGCTTTTGTTAACTATAAATTTGGTTGAATACTCTACTCTGAAAATTTCGTACCCAACTTTGGGTTTTATGAAGAAAGGCCAGGGGGCTCAGTATGTTAGGCGGAAACCGGTATGCAAGGAAAGAAGACTTTACAAAATTCCAATTAATTTTTTATGTATTTGTGTTTTAAGGACCTATGAATTTTAAAATGGCCTTGGGCCCCTTTTAAAATAATAATATACAAATGCCTTTGTTTTTTGTTGGGGTGCATTTTGTTGGTGGGGGGTTTGGGCGCTACCTCCATTTTGGAAATTGCTTGGGTCGCTTCAGAACCAGAAGTGGAAAGTCGGTGAAGAATGGTCAGCCTCAAGTTGTCACAGCACTGAAACCCCCGGAGGCCCTTTTGGAGGCGACCCCACAGGATTCTTCAACCTTGCCGAAAATCAAATTTCTAGCTCTCTAGAAAGTGATGGCAGCATTTGTTTCTTTTTAGCCTTAATTTGGGGTGAGCCCAAAGAACAAAGCTTCATTCCACCTGATTGCCCGCGATAGACAACCGGCTCTAGGCGTGACTTGGGAATGCCATATGAATATAAGACAATATTGGGAAAATGGACAAGTGTCCAAAGGAGGGCTAGATCACGTCCTCCTCCAACCGGCCAAACTTGTGGTGACCCCTCCTTGAGTTTGATTTCTTAACCGTGGTCCCTTGAGCCTTTGCAGAAAGAGGAGTTAGTTTGGGTTGTAAGGGCGAAAACTAGTTTATCACTTTAGAACCACAGGATTTTCTTTGGACTAATGGATTTAAAAACGGGTGATAAATACCGCCTTGCTTGAGACATTTCTTCCACGTTTCCTGGTCTTCAACCTTGACCCCCCAACCCCCTTTCGGTTCCATAAAAATGGGTAAAAAGAACCGGGTAACCTTGATAAATCGGTTGGGATTAAAACCTATTCACCAAAGGAAAACCCTTGGTTGATTACCAATTCTTTCCACTTTAGAATGAGAATTTGATTTTTTATTTTTGAGAACCCTAGTGTAACAGAACTGATGACCATACAAAAATGGACATGTGTCGGGTATAAAATAAAAGGAAAAGGGAGAACCCAAGGCCAGTCTTAATTAAGAGGAGGTTGCAAATTTTGGCACCAAGATGACCCAACTGTGTGCCTCTTTAATATGGAGAAAAAGGAAAATGGTAACACTATTCTCCATTGAAATCATTTCAGGCGCTTCCAACCACCGGAGGTGAGAAGGTCAATTAGATTCCAATGGTTCAAGGGAACCCAATTTGTCAAAGTGAAAAAACCCCGGAGGTACCGCTGGGCGCCAAAGCAAGAATTACCAAACCTGCCAAAAAACGATCCAAATATATGTTTCATGGACCCGGCTCCTTGCATAGACAGAAGGTGGGGCATGTGGCAGGGACCCAAAACATTTTTTTATTTTTTGTGAGACCATTGGTTGGTAGTGGGGTGAGAAGCGAACCCATACCACAAGATTTCATAAATCTTGCATTGGACACCCAAGAGGAACTAGAAGACCTGAGGAAATTTCTCACCCCAAAGTTAAAGCGTAGATAAACAAAAAAAGCCCTATCACCCATAAAAATAAAGCTTAGTTGTTTGGATTTATTGTTAAATCTTATAAAAATGGGAGATCATACTTAGTCCTTAAACCATGTGAACCAATCCTAACCACCCACAAACAGTCCCTCAAGGAATACCAAACCAACCTCTCTAGATTGCAAGCGTAGGTTTAGATGGCTGTCCCCTCTAGAGCTAATGTAAAATTTAAACAAGTTAGAAAAGGGCCTTTCAAGATCAGAAAACCTTAGTTATACTACTTAACATGAATTTACCACAAGAAAATTTTCTATTAATCTTCAAATAAAAAATCTTCTGTGCCTGTCAAGAATATAAAATCTATAACATGCGTTTTAAGCCCCAATTTAGGTCAAACCATTTCTTCACAGGTGGGTTGATTAGAAGAAGCTGGCAATTAACCCTCCCCATTGCCATGGAAAAGGAAATTTTTTCCCTTAACATTTATTTTGCATTTTACAATTGTTTGATAAATTGAAATCAAAGTGCATTTAATAGAACCCGTTTGACAAGGGAAAAGTTTTTCTTCTATTTAGGCCTAGAAGTGAAGATTTGTGGGCAGAGAATTTAGAATAAAAGATGATGCCATGACAAGTTTAGATGTTGTCTTTTATAAAATGGCAAAAGGAAAAAAAGGGAAAGAACAAGGTTGATTAATGGAGAGGGTGCAGGGAAAATTTCATCATTCCTAAACAGTGACAAAGACATGTTTTTACACAATCTAAATTAGGGAAAAAAAGCGTTAAAATGGCTATTCTGCAAGTGCATCAAATAAATAGTATTTTAAACCATAAACAACGAAAAGCTTGTTTGTTAAAACCCAACCCACAAGAGCAAGGCCACCCATTTTTCAGCATTTTCCCCAGGTTCCCAAGAAAATCGCTAAATGTGTAATAAAAACCAGATATTCCATCTTGGGGGGCGTTTTGGTTTCTATAGATAAAATTTAGAGTCAAAAAGGTTTAGCTTGGCAACAAAACTAAATATGCCCTAAACACGAAGCACTTGTTCCGCCAAAAAATTTGTTTTTGACGGAAGGAGTTTCCTTTTTGCAATAAGCATGGCCGTTATTTTGGACTAAATAACCAAATTTTCAAATGATTAGTGGGCTAAACCCTTGGGATTAGCATGAAAAATCTTGAGAAGGCGAACATACAAATCAAATGAAGCAAAATTCTGCCTTTTGGTTCAAAAAAACCTGAAGATGAGGAAGTTTGGTGGATGTCCCCCAAAGAAGTCAAATATTTGCATGTATTGAGTAAACACCTTAAAGTAAAAGATATCAACTATTTTTTGAGTTAAAAAATAGCTTAGTTCACAAACATATTGTTAATCCCACTATAAACAATGGGATTTTAATATTCAATATTTTAAATAATCTGGACAAAATACTAATATCCTCCTCAGGGAAGTAAAAAGAAAAACATCTAAACCACCTCACTCCTAAAGCTTGCCAAGTGAACTAAAAGTTTTTGGAAATGTGTCGGTACATCCTTCGGCAAAATTAAATTTTCTAATAACGCTAGTAAGACTTGTTTCGAATTTTCCCGAAGCAATTAAACTAAGCTCTAAACGCTTGAATTTCAAAACCAACCAAGCAAAAACCCACTTAATCTCCAATAAACTTCTCATTGGAAATCTGGAAGGAAATTAAAGATCTTAAATCATGATTATATACAAAAGAATGGTTTCAGTTTTAAAAACCCTCTGGTTTCTTCAAACAAAAGGGAAAAATAAAAAAGCTAAGGAAACAACAATCCAATTTTCCTAAAAAGAAGGAAAATTTTTCAAAAAAACTTAGCGACCATTTGGCCTTTAAATTTACAATGGATAGAGAAGAATGCACAAGTGCGAAAGGTGGAGGACAACGCGACCAATTTGAGTTGCGTGTTTGTTTCCATTAAAGCAAGAGCTGGAAGAAATTTGGGCAGAGAAATTCAAGATTTTAAATTGAATCGTAGCTTTTAATCTATGTTTTAAGGAGGGGTTTTTAATTTAGAACGCTTTAATCTGGATAGGCTTTACAATGAAATTTGTTTCTTAAACTTTGAAATTTTATTAATTTTTTAAATATTTTTAAAAAACTTTCAATCATTATTTAATCAGGTATAAAAACACAAAATAAAAATAAAAATTACTCTGTCCTGAAACCTCCCTAAAATGAAGGAGTGGGGATTCTCCCCTCCCTTCGGGTCAATTTTGCAATGACATGGGAAAAACTTACGCCCATAAAAACCACCAGAAAGAAAAGGAAATGTCAACAGAAAATCCAACCTGGAAAAGGCGAAAAAACAAAAATCCGAGAAATCCACCAAAAAATGGGGAAACCCCCGCGCCCATCGATTAGGGCCATACCAAAGGGGTTAGGGGGGAACCTTTTAAACCCAGGGCCCGGCCCGCTTCATAAAAACCCTGAAAGGCAAAAAATTTAAAAACGAGCCCCCGGCAAAGGGCAAATCCCCCCAAATTGGTAAGGCCCCCCCAAACCTGGTGCCCCCCGTTTGCTTTTTGGGCGGAGGCTGCGTCTTATTATCCGCTTTGGAAAGAACAAATTGCCATTTACCAAGTAACACCTTCATTTTGTTAAATAAAAATATTCCCTTCCCGAAGACCTCTTTGGGGCTAAATCCCGGGGGATAGCCCCTTGATCCTCTATTTCAGTTTCTCTTCCTTTTCAAAACAGAGTTGCCTTTTGGAAAAAAAAAAAAGGGGAAATTGATGTTCTTTCCTTAAGGATATATTGGGCCTTTAAAGGCATTTGTTTATTTCAAAGGGACTAAAATTTAATTTTAAAGTAGGAAAATACTTCTATTATCTTTTAATAAAAGAAAAGGTTAAAAAAAAAATGAGAAAACTCACAAAAATCTAAATACCGGCTTTAATTTCCATTAGATAATAACAACCTTGGACTTTTGGATTCATTAATTTTAAAAAATTCCCACCAAATTAATTAATTTCTCAATCCCCACCCCACGGTTGATAAAAAAAAAAAACCCTAACGGGTTTGCCCCTTTTCCCCAGGCCGGCCGATGGGTGGATAGGCGCGTGTTTGTTTTTGGGCGTTGGGGTTTTGGAAGCTGCCGGCGGGTTTATCGTTGATAGCGGGTTTCCTAACCAGACCACTTTGTTTTGCGCGTTTCCGGAGCAAAATTTATCAATAGGTTCCTACGTTTGCTTTAAAAAATAACTATTCAATAAACAACCCGTAATTCAATAAATGACAAATTGAAATATGTGAAACAAAGAAACCTCGATTTTACCCAAAGAAGTGTGGGATTTTCACGGGAAAAACCTTGTGTCCCAAAAGGGAAAAATCAAACAAAGGGAAAAAAAACCCAATTTGGGGAGAAACATTAAGAAAAATGGCTAATTGGGGGAACCAAACATTTATTCCCATCAACCCGACCCGAAAAGGGGGAAACTGTCCCCCAAAACCGGGGGTTTTGTCCGGGGAAATGGGGGGCCCAAAAATTTGGGACAATTTCCCACAAATAAACCAAGAAAATTCAAAAACAGAAAAATTTAAAAAGAAAAGTTTTTTTTCCTTCCTTAGCGGGTTTAAAAACCCCCACTTTTTAAAAAACCATTTTTCATTTCCCTTTAAAAAAAAATGGGGCCCTTTTTCCTTTTTTCCCCAAATGAGGAATAAATTTTAAATAAAAACTTTGAAATCAAAACCCCCCAAATTTGGAATTAATTTTAAAAATTACATGGAAAAAATAAAATTTCAAAAAAACAAATTTGTTAAACCCATTTTCCTTTAAAAAGGCGGTTTTCCAAATTTTTTTAAATTTTTTTGGGAAAAAATGATAACCCCAAAAAAATTAATAATTTAGTGGGAATAAAGGAAACAAAGGGCAAAAATTCCCGGATTTTTTACAAAATAAAGTGTGTACCAAAACTTTGGAATCCCATAAACGAAAAATTTTTCCAAAAAAAAGTGGGCCCGGTAATCACCAAAACGGGAACCCCGTCCAAATCCCAAAACCACATCTGCCCCCAAATCCCAAACCCAACGAAAAGGGTTTCCCCGGGGGCCCTTGGAAAAATCCAAACAAAAATTTAATTTTCCCCCCCCCCCCAAACCCTTGGGTGAACTAAAAATTTGGGTTTTTAAAATTAACGCAAATTCAAAGGCCCCCTTTTTGAAGCGAGGCCAAATCTTTTAATCCAAAAAACAAAAAAAAAAAAATTTACCTTTAAAATCCAAAAATAAAAATGCCCAAAAAAAATTTTAAATAAAAATTTCCCAAACCTCCCCCGGGCCCTTAAAAAAATTTTCCCTCTCCCACTTGCACTAGAGTCAATAATCTAGTTCACATCGTTATGTGATTAACACTGATAGGTCACATCGCCATGTGACCAGCATCCAAAGAGTCTACTAGTGTCTTAAACTAGTTCACATCACCATGTGATTAAGACTCAATGAGTTCGAGGTTTGATCATGTTTTGCTTGTGAGAGAGGTTTTAGTCAACGGGTTTTAGTCAATGGGTCGAACCTTTCAGATCCGTGTGTGCTTTGCAAATTTCTAGGTCATATTATAAATGCTGCTTCCACGCTCCACTTGAAGCTATTCCAAATGGTTGCTCCACTATACGTATCCGGTTTGCTACTCGAGTCACTCGGACAGGTGTTAAAGCTTGCATCGGCGTAACCCTTTACGCGAACTCTTTATCACCTCCATAATTGAGAAACATGTCCTTATTTACTCCAAGGACAATTTTGACCGCTGTCCAATGATCTATTCCTGGATCATTCTTGTACCCTTGATGACTCATGGCAAGGCACACTTCCGTGCGGTACACAAGATAGCATACTGTAGAGCCTATGTCTAAAGCATAGGGACGACCTTCGTCCTTTCTCTCTCTCTGCCGTGGTCGAGCTTTAACTCTTAACTTCATACCTTACATCTCGGCAAGAACTCCTTCTTTGATGATCCATCTTGAACACTTTCAAGATCATGTCAAGGTATATGCTCATTTGAAAGTACCATTAAGCATTTTGATCTATCACTATAGATCTTGATGCTCAATGTTCAAGTAGCTAATACAGGTTTTCACTTGAAAACACTTTTCAAATAACCCTATATGCTTTCCGAAATTCTACATCATTTCGATCAACAATATGTCAACAACATATACTCATCAAAATTCTATAGTGCTCCCACTCACTTCTTTGGAAATACAAGTTTCTCATAAACTTTGTATAAACCCAAAATCTTTGATCATCTCATCAAAGCGCACATTCCAACTCCGAGATGCTTACTCCAGTCCTTAGAAGGATCGCTGGAGCTAGCATGCCTTTAGCATCCTTAGGATCGACAAAACTTTTCTGATTGTATCACATACAACCTTTCCTTACGTAAAGGTAAGGAAACTCGTTTTGACATCTATCTGCCAGATTTCATAAATGCAGCTTGTGCTAACATGATTCCGACGGACTTAAGCATCGCTACGGATGAGAAAATCTCATCGTAGTCAACTCCTTGAACTTGTGAAAACTCTTTGCCACAAGTCGAGCTTCATAGAAGGTGACATTACCGTCCATGTCCGTCTTCTTCTTAAAGACCCATTTATTTCAATGGCTTGCCGATCATCGGGCAAGTCCACCAAAGTCCATGCTTTGTTATGATATATGGATCCTACTCGGATTTCATGGTTTCTAACCATTTGTCGGAATTTGGGCCCACCATCGCTTCTCCATAGCTCGTAGGTTCATTGTTGTCTAGCAACATGACCTTCAAGACATGATTACGTACCACTCAAGTAGTACGCATCCTTGTCACCCTACGAGGTCGTCGTGACTTGATCCAAACTTCATGATCACTATCATAAGCTTCTACTTCAATTGGTGTAGGTGCCACGGAACAACTTCCGTGCCCTGCTACACACTTGTTGAAGTGACGGTTCAATGACCTCATCAAGTCTCCACCATCCTCCCACTCAACTTTTCGAGACGAACTTTTCCTCGAGAAAGGACCCGATTCAAGAAACAATCCCTATTGCTTTCGGATCTGAATTAGGAGGTATACCCAACCGTTTGGGTGTCCTATGAAGATGCATTTTGTCCGCTTTGGGTTCGAGCTTATCAACCTGAAACTTTTCCACATAAGCGCGCAGCCCCAAACCTTTAAGAAATGACAGCTTAGGTTTCTATAAACCATAGTTCATACGGTGTCATCTCAACGGAATTACGTGGTGCCCTATTAAAGTGAGTGTGGTTGTCTCTAATGCCTAACCCATGAACGATAGTGGTGATTCGATAAGAGACATCATGGTACGCACCATATCCAATAGGTTGCAACTATGATGTTCGGACACACCATCACACTATGGTGTTCCGGTATTAATTGTGAAACAATTTGCACAATGTCTTAATTGTGTGCCAAAACTCGTAACTCAGATATTCATCTCTATGATCATATCATAGACATTCTATCCTCTTGTCACGATGATCTTCAATCTTCACTCTGAAATTACTTGAACCATTCAATAATTCAGACTCGTGCTTCATCAAGTCAATATACTCAATATCTACTCGAATCATCTGTGAAGTCAGAACATAACGATATTCACTGCATGCCTCAGCACTCATTGGACTGCACACATCAAAATGTGTTACTTCCAACAAGTTGCTATCTTGTTCCATCTTATTGAAACCGAGGCTTTTCAGTCATCTTGCCCATGTGGTATGTTTTGCATATCTCAAGTGATTCAAAATCAGGTGAGTCCAAACGACCCATCTGCATGGAGTTTCTTCATGCATATACACCAATAGACATGGTTGCATGTCTCAAACTTTTCAAAATGAGTGAGTCCAAAGATCCATCAACATGGAGCTTCTTCATGTTTACACCAATATGACTTACATGGCAGTGCCACAAGTAAGTGGTACTATCATTACTATATTATACCTTTGGCATGAAAATGTGTATCACTACGATCGAGATTCAATAAACCATTCATTTAGGTGCAAGACCATCGAAGGTGTTATTCAAATAAATAGAGTAACCATTATTCTCCTTAAATGAATAACCGTATGCATAGACATAATCCAATCATGTCTATGCTCAACGCAAACACCAAATGATAATTATTCTGGTTTAATACTAATCTTGATGGTAGAGGAGCGTCGATGCTTGATCACATCAACCTTGGAAACACTTCCAACACGTATCGCCAGCTCACCTTTAGCTAGTCTCTGTTATTCCATAGCTTTTGTTTCGAGTTACTAACACTTAGCAACCGAACGGTATCTAATACCCTGGTGCTACTAGGAGTACTAGTAAAGTACACATTAACATAATGTATATCCAATATACTTCTATCGACCTTGCCAGCCTTCTTATCTACCAAGTATCTAGGGTAATTCTGCTCCGTGGCTGTTCCCTTATTACGAAGCACTTAGTCTCGGGTTTGGGATTCAACCTCGGGTTTCTTCACTAGTGCAGCAGCTGATTTGCCGTTTCATGAAGTATCCCTTCTTGCCCTTGCCCTTCTTGAAACTAGTGGTTTCACCAACCATCAACAATTGATGCTCCTTCTTGATTTCTACTTTGCGGTGTCAAACATCGCGAATACTTCAAGGATCATCATATTTATCCCTGATATGTTATAGTTCATCACGAAGCTCTAGCAGCTTGGTGGCAATGACTATGGAGAAACATCACTATCTCATCTGGAAGATCAACTCCCACTCGATTCAAGTGATTGTTGCACTCAGACAATCTGAGCACAAGCTCAACGATTGAGCTTTTCTCCCTTAGTTTGCAGGCTAAGAAAATCGTCGGAGGTCTCATACCTTTTGACGTGGGCACGAGCTTGAAATCCCAATTTCTGCCCTCGAAACATCTCATATGTTCCGTGACGTTTCGAAATCGTCTTTGGTGCCTCTACTCTAAACCGCTTCAACGAACTATCACGTAGTTATCAAAACGTGTATGTCCGATGTTCGCAACATCTACAAACAACGTTTGGGGTTCAGCACACTGAGTGGTGCATTAAGGACCTAAGCTTTTTACTGTCCGCATAATCGCTACTTTCAACTTTCAACTATATTTTCTCTAGGAACATATCTAAACAGTGGAACTAAAGCGCGAGCTTACGACATAATTTGCAAAAGGTCTTTTGACTATGTTCAAGATAATTAAGTTCATCTTATGAACTCCCACTCAGATAGACATCCCTCTGGTCATCTAAGTGATTACATGATCCGAGTCAACTAGGCCGTGTCCGATCATCACGTGAGACGGACTAGTCATCATCGGTGAACATCTTCATGTTGATCGTATCTACTATACGACTCATGCTCGACCTTTCGGTCTCCGTGTTCCGAGGCCATGTCTGCACATGCTAGGCTCGTCAAGTTAACCCCAAGTGTTTTTGCTGTGTAAATCTGTCTTACACCCGTTGTATGTGAACGTAAGAATCCATCACACCCGATCATCACGTGGTGCTTAGAAGTTACGAACTGCAGCAACGGTGCACGTTAGGGAGAACACTTCTTGAAATTGTTCTAAGGGATCATCTTATTTACTACCGTCGTTCTAAGTAAACAAGATGCATAAACATAATAAACATCACATGCAATTATATAGTAGTGACATGATATGGCCAATATCATATTTCTCCTTTGATCTCCATCTTGGGCTCCATGATCATCATCGTCACCGCATGACACCATGATCTCCATCATCATGATCTCCATCATCGTGTCTTCATGAAGTTGTCTCGCCAACTATTACTTCTACTACTATGGCTACCGGTTAGCAATAAAGTAAAGTAATTACATGGCGTTGTTTAATGACACGCAGGTCATACAATAAATAAAGACAACTCCTATGGCTCCTGCCGGTTGTCATAATCATCGACATGCAAGTCGTGAATCCTATTACAAGAACATGATAATTCTCATACATCACATATCATTCATCACATTCTTCTTGGCCATATCACATCACAAAGCATACCCTGCAAAAACAAGTTAGACGTCCTCTAATTGTTGTTTGCATGTTTTACGTGGCTGCTATGGGTTCTTAGCAAGAACGTTTCTTACCTACAAAACCACAACGTGATATGCCAATTGCTATTTACCCTTCATAAGGACCCTTTTCATCGAATCCGTTCCGACTAAAGTGGGAGAGCGGCACCGCTAGCCACCTTATGCACCAAGTGCATGTCGATCGGTGGAACCTGTCTCACGAATGAGTGTAAGGTCGGTCCGGCCGCTTCATCCCACAATACCGTCGAAACAAGATTGGACTAGTAACGGTAAGCATATTGAACAAAATCACGCCCACAACTACTTTGTGTTCTACTCGTGCAAAGAATCTACGCAATAGACCTAGCTCATGATGCCACTGTTGGGAACGGCAGAAATTCAAAATTTTCTCGCCAACCAAATTCAATCTATGGAGTTAGCAAAAAGGAAAGTTAATTACATCCCTTTTAATGCAAGCGGAACCTAAATAAAGAAACCCGGGGTTGAAAATCGAATTCGCCGTGAATCCAAATTCCGGAAAGATTTCCTAATCCAACACCACCTTCCCTGGCCAACACACACAAAGCCCCGGTTGCCCCCAATTGTTGTTTGCAAGGGAAGGGAGGGTTTAGGAAGAACCCTTCCAACGCAAAACCACAACGGGTGGTTGGAATTGGCATTTCCCTTCAAAGGGCCCTTTTCCCAACCCCCACAAAGGGGAGGTGCACCGGGGAAGGGACCAGGGCCCAAGGTGGGATGTCCCTAACCTTTAGGGAAGGAGAGGGAAGGCGGCCGGGCCCCTTCCTCCCAAAAGGAAACCAAGAGGGGGAAGGAAGCCCTTTAACAAATATGCCCCTCTTTGGTTTCCTCTCCAAAGGTTTTCAATGCCGCCATGGGCCCTTGGGGCGGTTCCCTTTCCCATCACCAAGGCAACCTAGGGAATTGCCCCGGGGAAGGGGCCCCAACCCTTGGGCCCTCGGAACCCTCCGGGTTGGGGTCCCGTCAATCCAAATCAAACCTTGTCCGAAGGAAACGGCACCTCCCTAAAAAACTTTACCTCCCACCTTGAATCCCGGGAAGGGGTTGGGAAACTCCATCCAACCAACAAACCATTGGTAACCCATCCCAAGGCTTCCCAAACCCACGGAGAAAGGTGTAACAGGGGGGAACCAGGCCATTGGAGCCTTTCCCTCCCCCAATAACCAAAGGGGGAGGGAACCCTGGGCCCCTCCAAAAGGGCCCAAGAGGGAATCCATCCTAACCACCGGATGTCAAGGACTTTTCTCCGTTTTCCCTTTGGGCCTTGGGGCGGTTTTGGCCCAATTCAGGCCTACCCCATACCCTTGTTCCCTGGGATCCCAAAAGGCCTCGAACCCTCCTTCCCGTAAATCCAACCCCCTTGGTCCCATTGGTCCACATTATATATTCCTTTACCCGGGCCCCGAATCCCTCTCCGGTCCAACCGGATAACAAATTCCCACTCAATTCCTTTAAACCCAAGGCCATAACCTTTTGAGATTCCGGTTGGGAACCTTATAGCCAACCCCGTTAACCAACGCGGTTAACCCAAAGGGCTTCCCTACGGTTCCACAAATCTCATGGTTAAAAATGAAACTTTAACAATTGAAAACCCTTTGCTACGGAAACGATTTTGGCCCAGGTTAGGGTTGTCCTTGTTCCAATCCCACAATCCTTTTCTCCCAAAATATGTGATCCCCCTTTCAATTGACATTTAAATGTCCAGGTTGGGCCCGAACCTCTTTGTCAACCGGAGTGCCAATAAGGCCTTGCTAAACCCAATGGTTTTGGTCCTAATGTTTATCCACCCAGTTAAGGGAGTTTCCACCCAAACAATTTAGGATGGATTAAACAATTTCATGGCAAGGAAATATAATTAATTAAAAACTTTAATTTAATTTTGTCTAGGGCTTAATTTCCAACAACAATCAAACTCCCAATGAGGTGCCCGTTACCAAAATTCCGTCCATTTAAACCGAACCAATTGTAACGAGAGCCAATTTGGGTTGCAAGGGAAATGGTGGTCTAGATCCAACGAATTTGAGTTTCCATCAAACAAATGCATGGATAAAAACCGTTTTCTAACAAGGAAAATAATAATTTCAATTTAATTGTCAAGGGCATAATTTTAACCAAGCCTAACAAGGAGGTTGATAAAATTCGAAACAACCAAAACAATGTACGAGATGTTTTTGACGGTTGAGGTACCGTGCAACTTTAATTCGACCGATTTGACCTCAAACAAATTTTGGAAGAACCTTTTTCTTTAAATTTTTATTTCAAGGTTTTGAAACAGAATTTGGCCAACCTAACAAGGGGGAAAATTAAAAGCCCAAAACCGGCCTCGAGAGGGTTTAGGCGGGTTGGGATAAAGGCAACGGGGTTTCGACCTTGTTTTACCCCAATTTTGGCCCCAATTTCAGGGTCCGAGGGCATTGTGGGCTAAGCCCGGGGTTTAGCGGGTCGGGGGGCGCCAGCGCAAGGGTGGGCCGGTGGGCGACCGGGGCCCGGCGCATGGGAGGCCACGTGGGAGGGGAGGTGGTGCCGGCCCAAGGGGTTAGCGTGGGGAAAGACCCCCCAATGGCCTGTGGGACCGCTGGGCCCCCGGTTTGGCGAGCCAAAGGAAAAGGGAGGGGAGGTGGTGGGGTTTGCGCCGGAAACGGTTTACCTTAAACCCTCCATTGCCTGTGATCGCCGCCCAGTTTGGTTCCATTCCAAAGAAAAACAGGAACCAGACGGGGTGAAGGGGTCGCCGAAATTTGGCCCTCCCTGACCGCCCGGGGATCAGGGGCCGGTGTGGGTCCCTTCCAGGGGAACAACCATTTGGGATCAAGGGGTGGAGGGCCCGCCTGGCGCCCGCCCTGCCGGAGGCGGGGGCTCCGGGCGCGCCGGACCCGGTGTTTCCCAAGGGGGAATAACCACCGGGCCATCCTTGGAGGCCGCCTGGACGCCGCTGGCTGGGAAGGGTGGTGCCAAGGGACGGCCGGCGGGATCGGCCGAAGGTTAAGCCGGCCGGGCACTGGTCAAGGGCCGGCGCCCTGGCTGCCAAGTCGCGGGGACCGGCCCGGAGACTGGCGAAGCTGGACCTTCCCGGGGGACGGGGGCCGGGCGCTGGCTACGCCGGGCCGAAGCCTTGGATGCGGAATGGCAAGAAGGGCTGGACAACAACCCAATCGGGCCATGGCGGCGGTGGCCGGGCTTGAAAATTTGACCAATGGAAGAATGCTGGCTTTTCGAGGGGGGCTGGCCGGGCTAAATCGACGAACGCCCGGCGGGCGGGCGGCCGGGCGAGCGGGCGGATGGGCAGCTCATGCTCACGGAGGAGCAGTGGCGTGCCAGGGAGCGCCGCGCCGGCGGCACCGGGACGACGACGATCGGAGGAGCGAGGCGCCGGGCAGCGGAGGAGGACGGCGAGGTCGCTGCTACAACCGCGCCAAAGGGGCATTTCGCACGATGCACCGCCAAGAAGGCGGGCGGCGGCGGAGCAGGCACTCGGCGGACGCCGGCGGAGAACGCCGCCTGCTGTAGGCCGTGGCTTAGGAGGTGATATGTCGGGCAATAAGCCACGGCTCGATGGGCCAGGGGCGGCGGAGGCGGCGGTGGCGGCTGGGTCTGACCGTGGCGGGCTCGGGCGCGACAAAGCGCGGTTCGAGGGCGTGGGCTGCGGGGTTGTTAGCAGTAGTCGGGAGACCGCCGAGCCTAGGAGGGCCCTGCTGAGCGTTGGGCGCGCGAGCCGTAGCGTAGGGGGGGAGGGTGTTGCGGCCCAGCGGTTCTGAGCGCCGAGGTATAAGATCCCTCCATGCCTGTGTACTCGCTGCCCAGTTTGAGTTCGAGCTCAAAGAAAAACAGAGAAGCCAGACGTGGGTGAAGGTGTTTGTGCGCCTGAAAATTTTCTGTGTTCATCTTTCCCCTCCGACCTTGTCTCCCGGTGATCATGGGCAGTAGGGATCCATTCCAGCAACAACACTACATAATAATCATGAAGGTAGAATGGTGTCGATAGACCTCCGACTCTGTATTTCAGAGTCGTTTATTTGTATGATTTTTTGTGGAAAGCGTTGACATATCAACTGTCCCTGAAATGAAAAAGTGCAGACTTTCAATGTGTCACACCTTCAATATTATTCTGTTCATGTTCTGATTACTTATATCATTCTTTTGGGAAAGTAGGAATTTCAAGTTATTCGTCAATTCCAGAACAGAATATCTCTATACCAGCAAAATTTAAGCTCGCTGGGATCATTGTCACAAATAATGAAAAAATGCAAATTTGAGATGGCTGGAATTACTAGCATGTATCTTCTCAATGCAATTTTTCTTTAACACATGACCAGGAATATATATAATAAGAAAACAGAAGTAAAACTCACCTTCATGGTTACACATCAATCCCAAGAGCTTTGAGCTGTAGTAGAACATTTCGGAGGTTACATCTTTTAATCTCAGGAATAGTAGATTCCCCAGTTTAAACCAAACCGAGGCACTTAGCTGTAGGTCTTGGAATCGGGGTCATCCTAATCAAGATGGGGTCAAGAGCAGAGCATCCGGATCGAGGGAGAGGAAGAGTTGGAACCGGACCTTGATGGTGTCCCGAGCAGGGGAGGGAACTAATGGCCAAGGAAAGTATCAGCACGAGGGAGGGCCCCTGGACTCACCAGCAGCATGCCGAGCTCGAGCGCCTGTCGCCACCGGATAGGAAGAAGGGCGGGCCGGGCAGAGCAGGGCCTTGCTGGCTAAGGGAAGGGGCGGCCACCAGAGAGCTCTGGCTGTGGATGGGGATTAGGAGGAGGGAGGGGGAAGAATGGGGAAGATGAGTGTGAGGGGTGGAAGATTGACTCGGATTTTTTTCTAATCTCTATATAGTACTGTACTCCTCCGCCTTTTAAAAGAGTGTACTTTTAACTTTGTTGAAAAGTTAATTTTTTTATGTTTGACCGTATTTATACAATAATAGACCAATATTTACCCATCAAATTAGTAGCATTAGATTCATGATAAAATATATTTTTGTCATATATGTATTTGGTTTCACATGCATTGACATATTTTTAACAACTTGGTCAAACTTTGAGATAGTTTGACCCTCCAACAAAGTTGAAAGTACTCTTTCAAAGACGGAGGGAGTACGATTACTGTAATACTAAAGCAGTGATCCCTGAGTGATTGTGAGTGACTACGGCATTCTCCAAACAAAAAGAACTTCCAAAAAATCCATTATATTTCATAGGGCATGTCCGGTTCACCTGCGTGGGCCTTCATTGCTTCAAAAGATGGACCTTCAAGACATGCTTACTTGTGGTTTTTAAAAATATATTTTTGTAATAGTTATAATACAATTATTATGTGACCGTGAATTTTATGCGGAGACATGTTTCTGGATCATGTGTTACACGGACGCTCATATCGTTAGGCATAAGACACATAATAATGGCTCGGTAAAAATATCACTAAAATAAAATTAGATTTAGAATAGTTGTTTTATGCTATAGATTATGATACTATGATACGTGTTGGATCACAAATATATCACACTTTTGAAAATACAATTTGAGTGACATGATAACATTTTGCACCCATCCGTATATTTTTGTAAAAATTATTTTCATATAATACCATGTGAACTCATTATGTTTCAAACGGTGTTGCACGCCATGCTTACTAGTACTGAAGAAATCGATCAAGCTGCCCGCTTTGGTAGCTTCATTGGAGACTGTGTGTTTCCCGGCGGAGGAATTTATCTCCTAGTTTCTGTGTGTTGTCTTCTTTGCTAGCTTTGTTTGAGACATATGCTCAATGAAGAAAATAGTGTGCTATGATAAAATAGCATGACCCTTAAAATATGTTATTTGTATGCTATATCGCTGTTGTGTGCTATTACGAGACATTGTATACCGATTTATTTAGTGAGACATTGCTCAGAATGCTAAGGTTGTTTATTCAAATGTAGGATTTACGATTGTCCTTACAGGATTTATAGACAAATAAACTATGTGGTACATGAACACTGCAATTTGTAGTTTCATATTTATATCCTCCTTTCTACTTACTCCTCGTCCCCTCTCAGTCTCACCCATCTCCAGTCTTATAAATTTTCAGCTACCCTTCTTCACGCTCTCTTTGCCATCTCCATCCTTTTATCTATAAATTACTCGCACGGCCTCATTTCCCCTCGTTTCCTCACCGGCGGCTCCATCTTTCGTTTTTCTAACTCATAATTTGCCTAACCATTCGTGAGGTCTATTGGAATAGGAGGCACCGGGACATACAAATTAAGGTGCAAATGGCATCCGCACGGAGTTCCAGAGTGCATGCAAGTGGCTATGGTTCCTTGTGTTTGTTTGCCAGCCCTTACTGTGCAGGGAGGTGCAAGATAGTCGTTACCTGGTACACATGCACCCAGATCAACTGGAAGAACCGTAGCGATTGGGCCTGAACATTGTTATGTGCACCAGATTAACCCATGAAGAGTGCACCAGGTTCGTAGAAATTCAGCCAATCCTGCAATTGACGGACATGCTCCTTGTTTCCTCCCCGTCGACTGCTTGTACATGGGCTGCTGAGGTTGGTACACCAGGTGGCTGTAGCCACAGGGAAGTCAGGTGTAACAATAACACCAGGAATCAATATGTGTCTATCTTTCCACGTGCGTTGGTGTTCTAAAATAAAAATCGATGTGTGTTGGACTAGAAAGATCTAGTAATGTGCATCTCCCTTAAAATATTTAATTTGCCAACTGGGCGTTGGAAACCGCTGCTCAGGTTGACACCACCTTAGAGCAACTCCAATGGGCCACCCAAACGAACGGCGATTTCGTTCCTTTTTGTCCGCTTGGGTGGCCAAGGGGACAAGACGCCGGCCCGGTTTGGGCCGGCCTGCCCTAATGCTGGCCCAACCCATTTTGAGGCGCCGAAAAAAAACAGTGCATGCATATTTAAAATAAAACAACTTAATTAAACATTAAAGCCATCCAGAAGGCCAAGAGAGTCCATGGCCCACATTATGAAACATCTCAAATTTTTAATTTGGATTGTCATAGAGATCATCAATTGCATATCATGTTTTAATGCATTATGGTTTGATCCTAAAAATTTCCGCAACTCAAGGACCCACAGAGAGGTTGAGATTTCTTATTTTCATATTTGAGTTTTCTCAAATTTTGAAAATAGGACCATTTGATTTTATTTATTTTATCTTCAATTATTTCTATTATAAAAATATGAGAGAGGGAATAAAATGACTGTCCCAAAATAAAGAAATATCAAGGTTTAATAAAAAATCAAAAAAGATTTTATTGAAGTTTATCGCTATTTTATTTGAATTTAGGAAAATACGTTTTCAAAATTGCATTTAGGCCCCAAATAAATGTTCATCTTGTCCGGTTTGATTTTACAAGCCGGGAAAAATTTGTTTCGGGATTTTGGAGTCTGCTTAGTATTTCTTTGTTTTTTTCATGGAAAGTATTTAAAAAGTCGAACCGACCTAACCGGCCTGGTCCGACTAGGGACACTTGGCCCGGCCGGGCCTTAAAGCCCGGAGGCCACCCCAGCCCACCCAACCCTAGCCTCCGCCTTGATCCGGCTGCCGCCTTCGGGATTGCCGCCGAGTCCCGCCGCCTCGCCCCAGAGCCTCACCGAGCCGCCCCTTGCTCCGCCTGCCGGAGCCGCCATCCGCCCCTGCCGAGGTAGCTGGAGTCCCGCCGGCCGGTTTTCTTAGAAACCGGTTTTTTTAAGAACCGCGTTTATTTTTTTATTAGATCGGTTTTAATTTTTTCCGTTTAGTTATTTAGCAACGCCCATTGTTTCGCTCGTTTTAACGAACGATTTTCGTTTTTTCGCAGATAGCAAACGCTCGCTCGTTAGCCTGTTTGTCTGCTTTTTTTTTCGGATTTTTCCCGATTATTTTGATCGCGATTTGATCCGATTTTCGATCTAGTATAACTTTTCGCCGTTTATCGTAATCAGCAATTGCGCCTAGAGTTTCGCCTTGAAACCCTCTTTCTGAATAATCAACTCAAACAAGTTTTTGCTTCCGTAAAATTTGATTTAGGTCCAGATTAGTAACGGCTTGTTTCTTTCGCCGCTTGACTTTCGCTGTTTGCTCGAGGATTCTTTTTGCAAACCGGAGTTCTTAAGTTGAAATTTCTGGTTAGATCTTTTATTTGAGTTTTACCTTGCATTAGATGAGTACTTATTGTATGCTTGTTTGTTTGGAAGAGTATCCTGAGTGCGCCGCCTACTTCGAATCTCTAGGTTTCACAATCATCCAAAAAGTAACACTTTGATCATATACTTTTTTCATACCCAGTTTTTATGCATTAGATCAATCCCCAAACATTGCATGATTAGGATCTAATTAAACTGTGGGTTTTGGGAAAGTAGTTGAGGTAGTACCTATTACCTGTTTTATTATCAAACCCTTGGGAGTTACTTCTACGCTTGCTTATTATGCCATTCTATGCTAGTAGACGGATTGGGTGAGTGTATCCATGATGATGTGAGTTTGTTAATTAATGGTTTATTTAAGGTGGCAACTTTAATACACATCTGGGTGGATTGAGGTACCGGTATTTCAAGATTGCCTGCTTTTTGGACCGCCACCCAGCTCAAAGGGATCATGAGATTATTCATGCTAGAAACTTCCGTAGCAGCCACAAGCTATTATGGGCTCTAGCATAGTTGATTAAGTCGGCAAACTCTTACAAGGGTAGACTAGCGATGTAGAGGGATGTAGGTGTAACTGCTACCCGCTCATAAGGTGCTAGCGTTTAAAAGACTATGTCTCGGCCATCCGCTTTCAAACACCATGTAAAAAGGAGAATCCCAACGGAGGAGATCGAGTCTTGTGGGGAAAAGTACAAACCTCCGCAGAGTGTATAAAACTAATCATGGTTAGCCGTGTCCCCGTTATGGACATTTTGAGTATCTAGTACTTGGATTATCATGTGAATCTCATCATGTTACTTTAATTAATATTGTTGGGTTTAATGATGATGTTAATTGGGATTGAGAATGCTGTCAACCATTCTCAATGTTTAACAACCACCATGATAGTTAAATAAAATTTATTCCTTTGCAGAGGGAAAATTGGCTTTACGAAAACTGTAACCATAGAGCTTTCCACCAGCCATATATGCATGTAGTATAGCCTGTTTCTTTCATTACTCTCTATGTGTTACTCCCAAAGATATTCCATGTGCCGACGTTGCTGGGCTGCAACGCTCAGGTTGGACTTTTCGAAATTTAAAGGTGCCTTAGGTCGGGTTCTATACTCATGATGTTGGAGTTGATGGACTCTTATCTTACAAGCCTTCCGTTTAACGTTAGTAGATGGCCTTAAGCCATATTATTTATAATAAGTTCTCTTTGAGACATTCATGGTTGTGTGATTGCTACTCATATAAATTCTTCAACTCGTATGCGGTCAAGACATCGATCCAGAATGACATGATGCAGAGGTCGATCGTTTGAGGTCCGGTCGGTACAAGATGGTATCAGCACATGCCGACCGAGGACACACCACTAAGCTAAAGCCCTAGATCACTACTCTTTCTTCTCATTTCTGACTCCTCATCTTTTCTACTTTTTAGGATGGCGGATGCAAGGAACAAGTTCATGCAACCGGATGATGATACACCATTTGGACGCCACCAAGGAAGTCACTAGATACCGAACATCGGAGTACCAAGCTTCACCGGGACCTACAACGCCACTTTACCCGAAGAGGAGCGTTGGATGATTCAAGTTCAAGTTCCAGGAAGGACATTCGCACCAGTCACGGAGCCCATAGAGTTTTCCTTTGATGCACCAACCTGGAATCTAGGAAAGAGCATGGCAGCCCACATCACCATGGGACGATTGGAGAAGTTTATCAATGATCTCAAGGATACTATCTACCAGATTTGGGGCGAGAATGAGCAATGGGAGATGATCCAATACGCCTTGAGCTTGCGTTGGTTTTCCTCGAAAAGGAGAGGGTGATGCAAAAAGTGTAGGTAAGTATTTCCCAGTTTTGAGAACCAAGGTATCAATCCAGGAGGCTCCTCAAAAGTCCCACGACCTACACAAACAAACCGAGAACTCCCAATCAACGAATAAAGGGGTTGTCAATCCCTTCACGGCCACTTTAAAGTGAGATCTAATAAAGATAGTATGATAAGATAGATATATTTTGGTATTTTATAATATAGATGCAAAAAGTAAGGATGCAAATAAAAGTAGATTGGAAACAAGTATGATAAGAGATAGACCCCCATATGTTTCACTAGTGGCTTCTCTCAAGATAGCATAAGTATTACGGGTGAACAAATTACTGTCGAGCAATTGATAGAAAAGCACATAGTTATGAGATTATCTAGGCATGATCATGTATGTAGGCATCACGTCCATAACAAGTAGACCGACCCTCCGCATCTACTACTATCAATCCACACATCGACCGCTATCCAAAGATGCATCTAGAGTATTAAGTTCATAAGAACAGAGTAACGATTAAAAGATGACATGATGTAGAGGGATAAACTCATGCAATATGATATAAACCACATCTTGTTATCCCTCAATGGAAACAATAAATAAGTTTCAAACCCCAAAAAACCGAAATTCCCAAAGAAGACTTCTTCCCAAAGAAAATTAATCATACCAAAAAAGAAATTCAAGAAGATTTCAAAATAATTAATTCATAATAAAAGAATCAAAAACCCAAATTTATTCGGATCTTGACAAAAACCCAAAAAATTCATCGGATCTCCAAAAAGGGAAAAAAGGATTAAAAGGAATCAAAAAAAGAAAGAAGAAGCCATCTAGCTAATAACTATGGACCCAAGGTCTGTGGTAAACTACTCACAACTCATCGGAGGGGCAAGGATGTTGATGTAGAGGCCCTGCTTGATTCCCTCCCAGAGTGTCGCGGAAGGCTCCAAGATGGGATCTCCGGAAAAAGGTTACGGGGAGGAAATTGTGTTTGGTGCCCCTGTATGTTTTCGGGCACGAGGTATATATAGGAAGAAGAAGTACCCGGTGGTCCCGAGGGGCCCACGAGATAGGGGGCGTTCTATAGGCGCCCCCTATCTCGAGAGGCTCCGTTGCTTCTTGACTTGCACTCGGTTCTCTGGATCACGCTCAGAAAATCACGCTCCCGGAAGGTTTCATTCCGTTTGGACCGTTTGATATTCCCTTCAAACAATGAAATAGGCAAAAACAGCAATTCTCCTCCCGGTTAGTAGGTTAGTCCCAAAAGTAATATAAAAGTGGAAAATAAAGCCCAATAAAGCCTAAAACAGTAGATAAAGTAGCATGAAGCAATCAAAATTTTTAGATATGTTGGAGACATATCGGCATCCCCAAGCTTAATTTCCTGCCGTCGTCGAGTAGGTAAATGATAAAAGAGAAATTTTGATGCGGAGGATACTTTGGCATAATTTCAATGTTAAACCTTAGTTGTGGCATGAATATTCAGATCCGAAAGATTCAAGACCAAAGTTCATATTGACAAAAAAAATAATACTTCAAGCATACTAACTAAGCAATTGTGTCTTCTCAAAATAACATGGCCAAAGAAAGTTATCCCTACAAAATCATATAGTCCCGGCTATGCTCCATCTTTCCCACACAAAATATTTAAATCATGCACAACCCGATGACAAGCCAAGCAATTTTTCATACTTTAACATTTTCAAAACTTTTTCAATCTTCACGAATACATGAGCGTGAGCCATGGATATAGCAAAATAGATATCAATGTGAGTGAGTAGGGATATGACAAGACAAAAGAGGGAAGATAGTCTCACATCAACTAGGCGATCAAGGCTATGGAGATGCCCATCAATAGATATCAATGTGAGTGAGTAGGGATTGCCATGCAACGGATGCACTAGAGCTATAAGTATATGAAAGCTCAACAAAAGAAACTAATGGGTGTGCATCCAACTCGCTTTTCACGAAGACCTAGGGCATTTGAGGAAGCCCATCATTGGAATATACAAGCCAAGTTCTATAATGAAAAATTCCCACTAGTATATGAAAGTGACAAAATGAGAGGCTCTCTATCATGAAGATCTTGGTGCTACTTTGAAGCACAAGGTGGTAAAAGGATAGTAACATTGCCCCTTTCTCTTATTCTCTCATTTTTTCTTTTTTTTCTTTGGGCCTTTTTTTTATATCTTTTTTTTGTTTCGAGTCTCATATCGACTTGTGGGGGAATCATGGTCTCCATCATCCTTTCCTCACTGGGACAATGCTCTAATAATGATGATCATCATACTTTTATTTTTCTTACAACTCAACAATTACAACTCAAACTTAGAACAAAATATGACTCTATGAATGTTCCGGCGGTGTACGGGTATGCAATGAAACATGAGTGACATGTATGAAAGAATTATGAACGGTGGCTTTGCCACAAATACGATGTCAACTACATGATCATGCTAGCAATATGACAATGATGGAGCGGTCATAATAAACGGAACGGTGGAAAGTTGCATGGCAATATATCTCGAATGGCTATGGAAATGCCATAATAGGTAGGTATGGTGGCTGTTTTGAGGAACATATATGGGGTATGATACCGGCGAAAAGGGCGTATTAGAGAGGCTAGCAATGGTGGAAGGATGGGAAAAGTGCATATAATCCATGGACTCAACATTAGTCATAAAGAACTCATATACTTATTGTAAAAATCTAAAGTTATCAAAGCAAAGTATTACGCGATGTCCTAGGGGATAGATTGGTAGGAAAGACCATCGTCACCCCGACCGCCACTCATATGGAAGAAATAAATAAATAAATCATGCCCGAAGTTCATCACATAACAGTTCACCATACATGCACACGGAATCACAAACGCCAACACAAGTATTCTTTAAATTCAACACAAGTATTCTTTAAATTCACAACTACTCAACTAGCATGACTCTAATATCACCATCTTCATATCTCAAAACAATTATCAACATCAAACTTTTCTTAGTATTCAACACACTCAAAATAAAGTTTCACATATCTTTAACACCAAGTATATTTATTTAAGCAAATTACCATGCTATTAACAATTCTCAAAATAATCTAAGTGGCATGAGAGATCAATAGTTTTTAAAACAAATATACCACCGGGTTTAAAAGATCTAAGTGAAGCACTAGAGCAAAAATTATCACGCTAAAAGATATAAGTGAAGCATTGGGAGAAAAACTATCAAGCTCAAAAGATATAAGTGAAGCACATAGAGTATTCTATCAAATTCCAATTTATGTATGGCTCTCTCAAAGGTGTGTACAGCAAGGATGATTGTGGTAAAACTAAAAGCAAAGACTAATATAACACACCACGCCCCAAGCAAAACACTTATCATGTGGTGAATAAAAATATAGCCCCTAGTAAAGTTACCAATGAACGAAGATTTAAAGAGGGGATGCCTTCCGGGCATCCCCAAGCTTAGGCTTTTATTATTGAATATCTTGGGGTTCCATGGGCATCCCTCAAGATTAGGCTCTTGCCACCCTTTATTCCATAGTCCATAAAAGCTTTACCCAAAACTTGAAAACTTCACAACACAAAACTCAATAGAAATCTCGTGAGTCTGTAGAGTAAGAAAACAAAAGACTACTTTAAGGTACTGTAATGAACTCATTCTTTATTTATATTGGTGTTTAACCCATTGTATTCCAACTTCTATGGATCATAAACTATTTTATTAGCCATAGATTCATCAAAATAAGCAAACAACACACAAAAACAGAATCTGTAAAAAACAGAGCAGTCTGTAGTAATCTGTAACTAACGCAAACTTCCGGAACTCCAAAACATCTACCAAAATTATACGACCTAGACAATTTGTTTACTGATCAGCAGCAATTGGAATCACTATTTTATCACGTTCTGGTGATTTTTAACAATTCAGGCACTGAGCGCAAAGTTTCTGGAAATTACAGCAAGATCAAATAACTATCATCCAAGAGGATCCAATAGGTTTAACTTGGCACAAACACTAATTAAAAGATAAAACCACATCTAAACAGAGGGTAGATGGATTATTTATTCCTAAACAGAAACAAAAAAAAAAAACATAAAATAAAATCGGGTTGCCTCCCAACTAGTGATGAAGTCATGTACCTAGGGTAGGGTCATGGACCTGCCCAAAGGTACCTCTCCCAAGGACACTCAAGGAAGAAGCGGCCTTACAATGACCTGGTAGGTTTCACCGACGATTCAAAGACAATGACCATGAAGACCCACCACCACCAGGAGTCCAAGAGCCACTGGTGTCCAAACGGTCTGTAGTTAAATAGTCTTTATGATCATAATGACATTTTATGTAAGGCGCTACCAAGAACGCCTAGCCTTAACGCATTTTAAACCCTCCCCACGGGGCTGGCTGGGGTCCCGGCGACTCTATATAAGCCACCCCTCCACGGTAGAAGGGTTCACACCCCAACACATAAGATATAATCCAATGACCGCCCCGGCCCGAGACGAGGGCTTTACTTCTCCGGAAGGGCCTGAACTCAGAACCCTTGTGAGGGAGTCTTGGACTAACCGGATAGCCAACTATCATCACGGTCGGACTCCAAGACTATGAAGATACAAGATTGATGACTTCGTCCCGTGTCCGGATGGGACTTTCCTTGGTGTGGAAGGCAAGCTTCGAACGGATATGTAGATCTCCTACCATTGTAAACCAATCTTGTAACCCTAGCCTATCCGGTGTCTATATAAACCGGAGGGTTTTAGTCCGAGGACTAAAACAATCATACCATAGGCTAGCTTCTAGGTTTAGCCCCTTGATCTCGGGTAGATCTACTCTTGTACTACCCATATCATCAATATTAATCAAGCAGGAGTAGGAATTACCTCCATCGAGAGGGCCCAACCCGGTAAAAACATCGGTCCCTTTGTCTCCGTTACCATCCGCCTAGACGCACAGTTCGGGACCCCTACCCGAGATCCGCCGGTTTTGACATCGAATTTGTTTATTGAGAGTTCCTTTGCCACCGATAGGCCCGGGCTCCTTCCGATCATCAATAACGACGGGTCCAGGGTGAGACTTTTCTCCCGGACAGATCTTCATATTCGGCGGCTTTGCACTGCGGGCTAACGCTTGGCCATCCGGAGCAGATCGAAAGCTATGCCCCTGGCCATCAGGTCAGATTTGAAGTTTGAACTATACGGTCGATGTCCCGGAGACTTGATCTTCGACGGTTCGAGCCAACGAAAGGTGCCCCATCGCTCGGAGGGTATGATCTTCTGCCGACCAAAGTGCCGGAGGCCGCACCAACATCCGCCCGACCCTTAATCCGGAGCCGATTCCCATCAAGGACAAGTGGTTGGATGTCATGGGCTACGATCTCGGCGGGCGATTGAGCCAACTCCATCCCGTCCTTTAAGACCTTGACTCTGGTGCCGATTCTCCGACCAACCTCCGCTTCTTGCCAATCGAATCCGATTGGGCGCCGGTCATGGAGTTCACGGTCCGGGACATCTTTCAGACTCGCCTTTGGGACATCCTGAATTCACTAAAGTTCTCTTTATCCGAGAGCCCGGCCGACTACGGACAGGAAGGGGGATAAGACGAAGAAATTCAACGCCCACCCACCCCCACTTTGTAGCCATCGTCCGATGACTTAACCGACATGCTCGACTTCACCAAGACATCAAGGTATGGACGAATGCCGAGAGACCAAGACCTAGCACCCTAAGGGCACTAGAAGGCCACCCCTAACATATACATGGTGGACATCCCAAAAGATGGGAACGACGATGGAACAACAGAGGATGACCCTCCAAGAAGCAACCGGCGCCGACGCCAACGGGCGCCGCCTAAATCCCGCCACAAAGAAAACGGTGATTCCGCACGGAGATAATAACAACCCGGAAAAGGTGAAGACAACCCCTCCAGCAGGACTCAAGCGCAGGAGGAGGAGAAAGTCCGCCAAAGGCGGGAAAGAGAGGTCGAGGAATTTAATTATGCGCCCCTCCCAAGATGAGGCAAGCCTCGAAGACGAATTTGTCGTGCCCGAGGATCTCCCAAAGGAGGTTTTCAAACGCAGGTTTATAGCCACGCAAGCAGCCTCAAGAAAAGCAGCAGCAGCTTATAGCTGACCAAGACCCGGGTGGATGATGGACTAAAGTCCTGCAGCCAAGAGTATGAACTCAACGCCCCAAAAGCTACCCCAAACGCAGGCTGCCTTTCGATCATAGGAGGAAGCACCCAAGTCACCGCACGACATGGCAGATCACACCCCGGGCAATGAGAAGCCTCGCCCTCCGCCCGCCACCCCCGACGGCGCCAAAAGTGCCAAGGCACGGGAAACGCACCGGACTTGCGAGATATATGGGAGGATAAAAAACATACAAGATCGATCCACGGATCGCAGGGCCCCCACCGGATGATAACCGCCACGCCGGATAAAAAACCCGGTCGGGCCGAAACAAGAGACAAAGCTCATATGAGCTACGCCGGATATAGCCCAAATGAGGCGCCACACACCCACTATGCTTCAGATGAAGTAATGGATCATCAAACCTCGAGGGTTTCAAACCCGTAAACATTGAATCATACGAAACCAAAGATCCTCTCCGGATCGAGGACTATTCCTCCATATCCACGGGCCCGGTGATGATCTACATGCCATCAAATACCTCCCACCGCTTAAAGGACCAGCTCGGCATTGGCTTAACAGCTTGCCGGAGAATCAATTGGTTGTTGGGAGGACCTCGAAGCCGCATTCTTGATAACTTCCAGGCAAAATAAAGGACCACCGATCATGACCTTAGCCATATAATTTAGCAGCCAAGAATCCCGCATAAGGACACGGTTCCTAACAAAGAAAATCAAATCGTTGATCGTCCGGATGCAGGCCCTTGCAGCCTTCAAACATAACATCCACGATTTAGTGGCTTGCCCGCACCCGCAGCCCTCACAACACTCATGACCCGCTTTTTGTGAGAGGACAGCTGATTGCTCGGTTACAACTTGGCCAAACACCTTGATAGTTCGGATACCAAGGACAACAATGGCAGGTCGCACGAAAAGAACAAGCGCCGAAACCTTTATAATGTAAGATACGGCCAATGCCGGATTCAGAGGCTCTAAACCCGGTCACGGAAGAAGCCATTCAAAAGAAATACCGGGCCCGGCCCAACTTGGACCAATACTGATCGCGGCGATACATGGCACCCAAAAACCAGCCAATCACACCAATAGGGATTGTTGGGTGTTCAAGCAAGTGGAAAGGCGCCGAACTCAATGACAAGGGGCTACATAGGATGACGAGGAAGAGCCTCCGTCACCAACAATAGAGGATGAGGGTTTTCCCCACAAGTGTGGACGGTGAACATGATATACGCAACCCATATACCCAAAAGGGAGCGGAAGGCACTAAGGGACGATATGCGATGGAGCAAGTCGCCCAAGTTCAACCCATGGTCTTCCTGCCCCCATCACCCGGATCAAGGGACCACCCCACCAGCATCCGCCACGGCGGTTTTGCCGCATTGGTTCTTGACCCAATCATTGACGGATTTCACCTCACCGTAGTCCCGATGGACGGCAGGCAGCCCCAACCTGCTTTATCAGGATACAAGGCGCAAATGGGCATAGACCCCAAGGATTAAACCTACAAAGACGACCTTTAAAGGCGCCATACCGGTGTAGAGGCCAATTGTACAGGCTCGACACTCGGTGGTCTTCGATCCCCGGATAACTTCCGCCTTAAGAGTTAAATCTTACATCGCCCCATTCCGAACGGCTATCACGCGACGTCGGACGAACCGGATTTAAAGTTCAAGGTGCCGACCACGGATACCTTGCTCAAGATGCCAGGCCCTAGAGGAGTAATCACGGTCAATGGAAACATCGAACACTCTTCCGAACGGAGGAGCACACAGCAGCCCTCGTGGGGAGGTGCAAAGCAGCTCTCACAGAGCCCTCGAGTCCGCCACTAAGCCGTCCGGACACTAATCAAGCTGCCGACGGAGTAACCTACAACAAGACCGCCCACGATCAAGCACGCCGAGTAATCCGCCCCAACCCCAGCCCTCGCAAAATTGCGGCCAAGATTACGCGAATAACTACGCCCCGAGATACCATAGGCATAAGGGACGGCACACCACGCACGCCTGAATGCGGCTCGACCGCACCAGGAGCTCCCGATTGTGTTCTTCTTTTCTTTTTCTTTTTCTTCCTTTTTCTTACTTTCAGGACTCCATTTTCCGAAGTTCTGTCCGACTTAGAATCGCCGAACTCACGATGCAACAGCCAGGGAAGGAAAAGCTAAATCGAGTGTTCAGTGGTCTCTTTACGAGCATTATACCTGTTTTACATACCATCCCGCAGCTTCCCGGGGGGACATGTTAGATAGTCCCATCCCTTGCTTATCGCACTATTTGTATCATTATGCCTTCATTGCAGTACCTTTTTGAATAAACAATACATAGCTTTTGTCTATTATTGCACTTTCCTTTTATCTATATATATATATATATATATATATATATATTCATTTCATGACATGTTGCACCCGACACTTTGGTACGGCCTACAACCAGGGGCTTAAGTACCCCAAAAGTATGGTGTGATAAGTCCAACACTTTCACAAGTGCGGCACCCAACTTATAGCATTATATGAATCAGCTACAATCATGTTTGGGTCAATAGTTGGGTTTTTCGCCCCCGTGTTTTGGTACCTTACGCCCGTTATATCGGCTAAGGTAGCACCGGAGAAACCATCGCAAGGCCCCAGTTGAGCTGGGTTGAGCACCTGGAGAAAGCTAAAACGAACCCATGATAGGGCGAGAGCCGGTCGCTGTTCGAGAGGTTTTTTCGGTCCCTAAAGACTTATGCCGCTTAGAGCGAGGAACCGGAATTGTCCGCCAAGGCGGATAGCCCTTAACTCGGTTTCCGAATACTAGGGGCTTCCGAAATTTAAAATTATAGAATTCTATGGCTAAGTGAGAGTGTTCAAGCATTATAAGTCCGGTTGCCTTGTTCGCTATGCTGAGCGCCCCTAGATGGACCCAAGAATGGGAACAAGAGTGCTCAAGTTTATCCCCAACCCCAAAGACTGTGGCATGGGGCTGAAGCCAACGACTTGCCATCTCTCAAATTTGATAAACGGCCGCATGAAGGTAATATTTTAAATTAACAAGCGTTGCTTTTATGATATGAACAAGTTTTTAGCGACAGGATAACAAATGCAAGTCTATTTAAAATTACATCTTTGGAGCACTCATCCCTATTCAAGGGCACCCTTCAGAGGCCCTCATAGTACATTTCGGGCGATGCTCCTTGCCCTTCATAGGCTCTGGTCCTGTCCCAAGCTTCTCCGCATCCAGCTTGCCCCAAGGCACTTTAGCACGGGCAAGGGCCCGACGGACACCTTCAATGCAGACGGAGCGCTTGATGACTTCAACTGTGGACAAAGGCCCACCAGCCCAGACTAGCCCAAAGTAGCTCCTGTGCATGGCTTCCAATGGCCACACCAACTATGAGGCCCTTCATGGCCTGTTCGGCGACCTTGTGGAGCTCGACCAGCTGGTCGCTTAGGGGCACCTGGATGTCCGCCTCAGATATTGAGACCAGAACACCTTCTCCGCTGAGCTCCCTCCTGGCGCGGTAGAATGCGGCAAGATCGATACACTACGGGACAGATCTGCGAATGCTCCCGGAGAGCTCCGAACCGGTAAGTAATAGGTAATTCACTTTCACGTGCTTGCTTTGCATAAAGAATGCCTTACCCGCCGCTATCTTCTTTAGCGATTCAATTCTTGGAGGGCTTTTTGGGCTTCGCCTTAGCAGCTTTGGCACTCTCAAGAGCCGAGGCGAGCCTGACTCGAGTCTTTGAGTCACGCCCAAACTCTCGTGTTTTTCCACGAGAGCCTCGGAGCTCTTGCCGCATCTTCGCCAGCCTGCGCCTCCCTTCTTCTCGCTCAGCAGCCTCATGGCCGCTGAGCCTGGCCATGGACACCTGCCTTCAGTGGTCGCCACCTCGCTCGTGGCCCCGCAGCATCCATGTTAATCCTGTTATTTTTGCAACCAAACCTTTCTATAAGGTATTTCTTTAATAAGGTATTACTTACCTTCCTTGTCCTCGAGCTGCTTGGCAAGGCCGGCTCTGTCTCGGACCGCCAAGGCTTTGCTTCAATGCATCGACTCCGCAGTGCAAGGGCAGAGGTCAGCAGCCAGAGCCTCGATTCCCATATTGACATACTTATGTTAGACTCACAGATATCTTTTTAGATCCTTAGTCCGCTTTTCTTTCCAACACCGAACTAAGCATCGGGGCTACCGTCTATGCGGTAATATTTTTACATATTCTAAACTTACCTCAAAGCCTGTTAGAAGGCTGGTCATAGCCGTCAGCCCGCTTGGCGGATCGAATCGTCCGGATCACCGCGACTCTAATAAAGGCGGTGTTCTCCTCGATGGAGGCGCGTTAAGCGCTCCAAGAGCTATCCGGTGCCTCCGTTGGACGGAGGACACGCTGCCTTACCCTTTCTTACGGGGACCGCTTACGGACTCGAACCGCTGAAGGTTCCGCATGGAGTCCGGACGAGGTCGCTTAGAGCCCCGGGGTCTCGCCCCACGCGCCGAGTCCGGGAGGTTGCTTGCGGCGCCCCGCGCCACCTCCTCTTGACTAGGCCCCTTGGGGCACCACCTCGGCCGTCTGCAGCATGAGGCGAGGAGGCGGGCGAAGTGAAGTACTTCCATTTCCAACGAACTCAGGGACCCGCCGACGGAAGCGGCGTAGCTCGCCTTTGGGCGGGCTGCATGATTGTTCGCATTAGAGAACACTATGCAATAAAAGGCCATGGGTATCCGGACACTTACGATCTCGCCAGGGCTTGGCCCTTGTTGGCTAATCCTCCTCGTTGTCGACGCTGGTGGAGAAGTCCGGAGGAAAGGTTCTTCCTTCTTGACCCTCCGCCTCCCATGGGGACGACCTTCCTTTTCCTCTCTCCTCGCTCGGGAGAGGCTTTTTTCCTCCTCCTCGCTCGTGGAGAAGATTCTGCCTGAATCCAACAACACCGGCGCCGGAGCTCCTTCGAGTTCCCGTGGCCTCCTTCTTGGCCTTCTTCTCTCGCACCACATGGGGACCGGAGCCAGCAGCCCGCTGCGGCATCCGCTGGTCTTCCCAGAAGGAGCCGGACAGTTAATCTGTCCGACGCCTTCACCAGTCTCGCAAAGATTAGGGAGTTTTAGATCCCGCATAGAGTCAAACTATGAAAAAGAGTCCCATAAAGGGTAAATAACTCACCTCGCTGGCTTGACGCCTGAGCTGAACTGCGGATCTTTGGTAGCGGATGGGAGCCTCGCGCCTTGAAAGACTCTTCCGTGCATCTTCGCACGTAGTGTCAAGAGCCTCGCCAGAGAGGTGTCAGTGCCGGATCGAACTCCCACAATTTGAAGGCCCATTGTTGGCATGGGAGAATCGCGGATGAGCATCACCTGGATTACGCTGACAAGCCCGAGATTCTTGTCCTCCGTGTTTCGACGCATGTTTGGAGTCCGGATAGCTCGTCTCAATTCCTGACGCCAGCCCGCTCTTCCATGATGAGAGCCTGGGAAGCCAGATCTGAATTGGGGCCACCCCATTTGGAGTCACG